>CAHIKZ030000325.1:375000-402500 GCA_903632075.3 Acanthosepion pharaonis
GCGTTTCTTGTTCCGGTGTCTTTAACGGACTCGCAATGTTCTTATCTTATCTCTGGCCTGATTCTACTGTGCGCTCTAATCATCGGAGTACAAATGATGAGTTTTGTTATGTGGTTCATTGGGTTGAATTTCTGGTAGAGTTCACATTCGTTTGTGCCCTGTCTCTTCAGCACTGTCATAAAATATTAGGTTGGTGCAAAAATAATGACGTAATGATGTCGTTTTTTGACGTTAAAAAATACGTCCAAAAACGACATTATTACGCCATTATTTTTGCACCAACCTAATAGATAAACTGAGATCTAGTATATCACCACTGTTGTAGATTTCATTTATTATTTCTGTGATCATGCCTATGCCAAAATCATCTAAGGCTGTCAGTATTTCTGTTGCAATTCCCTTTGGTCCTGCCGACTTGTTTTTTGTTCAATTTGTCCAGTACAGCTTCTCGGTTTTTAGAATTTCAGGCCCGTCGTTAGTTCTGTGAATTGCTGGTTGTTCTCTTTTATCGTTGAAGAGTTCTCCAATATATTCGTTCTAGCGCTGAAGAATTTTCCCTTCTCTAATATGAGCATTCCACCATTTGATTTTGTGCAGCCTGTTGACGAGCATGTCTTCTATCCTGATAGTTACCTTATTTGTTATTGTATATCTCATTTGTTGGTTCTACTCAATCTCCCTATTTCTGCACATTTTTTGTTTAGCCACTCTTCTTAAGCCTTCTGTTTAGCCACTCTTCTTAAGACTTCTGTTTAGCCACTCTTCTTAAGACTTCTGTTTAGCCACTCTTCTTTAGCCTTTTGTTTAGCCACTCTTCTTTAGCCTTTTGTTTAGCCACTCTTCTTAAGCCTTTTGTTTAGCCACTCTTCTTTAGCCTTTTGTTTAGCCACTCTTCTTAAGCCTTTTGTTTAGCCACTCTTCTTTAGCCTTTTGTTTAGCCACTCTTCTTAAGCCTTTTGTTTAGCCACTCTTCTTTAGCCTTTTGTTTAGCCACTCTTCTTAAGCCTTTTGTTTAGCCACTCTTCTTTAGCCTTTTGTTTAGCCACTCTTCTTAAGCCTTTTGTTTAGCCACTCTTCTTTAGCCTTTTGTTTAGCCACTCTTCTTTAGCCTTTTGTTTAGCCACTCTTCTTAAGCCAGCCTGTACTTGGTTCTTTTTGCGTTCTATAGTTTTCTGTATTCCGTTCCGTATCTTGGCAGAGTTTTCTGTCTCCTTTTCATCATGTCGAGAATCTTATAAGTCATCCATTCGTTTTTTCTTCTTCATCAATTCTTCTTTGGGATGATATCGTTTTGCAGATGTCACTAAATCTTCTCTTAGTGCGTCCCATTTCGAGTTTCTATTTCCATTGTTTCCTTCGTATATTCTTTTTACATTGGTCCAAACATTTTTCTTTTACGTACGGGTCGCTCAAGAGTTTGTTGTATTGCAATTTGAATGTTGCGTTAGGCTCCTTCAGTTTCCGTAGTTTCATTCCTAGTTTACATATAACAGGGCGATGGCCGTTTCTGCAGTCGGCACTTGGGATATGTTTTGTAGTGAACCATTGCATTCCTGAATCTTTTGTTGATAGTTATGTAGTCAATATGATTTTTAGTTTCTCCTTTTGGGATCGCCCATGTCCAGAATCGTCTCCGATGTTCTTGGAACCATGTGATGGCTATTACTTGGTTATTGGCTGTGCACCCTTGGATCTATTTTTCTCCACGTTCGTTGTGGGTTCCTAGATCGAATTTCCCAGTTATATTCCCCACCCTCGCCCTGCCTAATTTCAGAGCTCCTGCGGTCTTAAATCCAAGACTGAAGAACTAATGTCATAAGAGCAGGCAGGTTTTAGAGTCGGACCCAGCACAGTAAAATAAATCTTCAACTGGGGGATCCTCGAGAAACATTAGCAAAACCAGAGGGATCTGTTCCACAATCTCATTTATTTCATAGAAGCATTTGCTCGGGTATGTTATGATGGCCTCTGGTATGTCCCCAGATGATTCAACGTAAAAAGAGGGCTCATATAAATCATCCAGGCCTTCTATGACCATGCCACCTGTGCAGTTCTCTCGAGTAACCAGGTGGGAGATTTCTTCCAGACGACTACCGGCGTTAGATAAGGGATGCCTATTCTGTCCAGCACTCGTCAATCTGTTTCTGGAGAGAATTATGCATGAAACCCTCCAAGATCTTCTATCCCTATCGGTGTTAGAGCTGTCTGCAAACTGAGGATATCGCTGGCGATATTGACCTTATAGCAGAGAATATCCGTGAGCTGCAAGAACTGCTGTATATGGTATGGAAATCCAAGGAAATGGCGACTAACATAAGCAACACCATTGCCAGCGTCACCATGACCAGTGAAACACTGGTGGAAGTATTTAGTTTCAAATAATTGGGAGCAACCTTGTCAAAAATTAGCACCTACCATCCAGAAATCCGGATCGCCACAGAAACAGCGGCGATGGCCAGAGTAGAAATGATATGGAAGTACAACATCAGCTTCCTTATCAAATTCAAATCACTGGTCGTATCTATCCTTCCTTATGGATGTGAGAGTTGGACACTCCTGATTGAGGCAGAAAAAAGGATCCAGGCTTTCGACAACAAATGCTTGAGAAAGCTCCTCCGCACCACTTAATGGAAACACAAACTATATACGGAGTAAGGTCAAAAGTCTCGTGAGCCGACAAGAATCTCTTCGCGCCACTATTAAGCATTGCAAGAGGTCATGGCTTCGTTACGCCACACGGCATAACAGCCACCGCTAGACCGTCATACAAGGCACTGTTGAAGGCGAGCGCAAAAGGGAGAGGCAGCACAAAAGCTGGTCATCCAACAAGAGTGGATGGTCAGGGCAATGCCGGAAGTTCTGAGATCCACTGTCAACATATTAGCCTGGTGGAAGTTATCGGATTCTTCTACCTGTAAAAGAGTTATGCAAGCAAGAAGTGCAAGAAAAGAAACTGTTAGCATAGAATTTACGTTTACATCTAGGCAATTCAACTGTGAAATGATTAGACCTTCTTACCAATCTAGTACAAAGTCTAGGTATAATACAGAAAAGTCCATCAGAAAAATATATAAATTATGAATTATAATTTATATTTTTCAATTTTGAATTTATAATTTTCATTCTATGTTAATTTTTCATTTTCTATTTTTAATTTACACACACACACACACACACACACACACATATATATATATTAATCTCGTTGTATTTAACAAAATAGGTCTTTATTTTCATATCTTCATTTGCCAAGTACTTCATTCATTTTTAGTAATTAAATGTGCATAAACTTCGTAGTAATTATATATGCATATACTCTTATTAATTATATATAAATATAACGCACTCACTTATATATATATATATATATATATATATATATATATATATATTATTCAAGTAATGAAAATAGATACAATTTAATATTGTTCTTTAACAATGTTAAATGTCATTCTTTACATACACACATAGGCACACACACACACACGCACACACACACATATATATATATATATAGAGAGAGAGAGATAGATAGATAGATAGATAGATAGATATTTAGCATTGTTAAAGAAAATGTTAAATGTTATCCTATATATATATATATATATATAAATAACAGGGTAACTTTCAGGAATATATATATATATATATATATATATATATATATATATATATATATATAAATAGCAGGATAACTTTCATGAATATATATATATATATATATATATATATAGATATAGATATAAAGAGCAGGATAACTTTCATGAATATATATATATATATATATATATATATATATATACCATTTTGAAAAAAAAATCTGTTATGAAGTTGTTTTCTGAGAACGTCAAGAATATGAAAACTTCCTTCCTGCCTTTCTTCTCTCGCATCCGACCCCCAGGCTTCGATATTTTGCTCTCCTGTCTTTTTCTTAGATTTTTCATTCGTCCTTCTGGAATTGCCAAAAGGTATGCCACTCAAGTCTGACAAACGGTCCCTGCGTAAAAATGGATGCCGCCGGTATGAAATGCTTTTATCTCTTTTGAAATATCAGATTTTCGCTTACATTAAAAATCGCAGAAGGGAAAAAAAGATCAGCGCCCCAATATGAATGTTCGGTGTTTAACATGTCAGTTTGATATTTAAAGATTGCAGAATAATGATTTTTCTTTTACAAGCAGAAGTCGGAAGAGATGATTTTCCAGTGTTTTGTATAAAATAAGGAATATAATAGCGTAATGATTATCTACGCTGAAAGTGGAAACGATGAGCCGAGTTCAAATCCTTTCCGAATCTTTTGCTTTCACTTCCACCCTACTGCTCTTGGGGGAAAAAACAATGCAAAACATAAATATATCTTTTGCATGCTTCCCCAAATAAACTGAGTTAAAGAAGATAGGCTGAGCTTTCTAACCTTGAGTCGTAGTAAGCCTAAGAGAAATACCGCTTCGAGTATAAATCCGTAGAGAAGGCAAAGGGGAAACCATTCCACTATGCTTCCAAAACTCTTGGCAATGTATGCAAATAAAAAAAGAGCCATGACTTCATACTTCGTGAAGGAATCTGTCATTTAAAATATTTTCGTATAATGAAAAAGAATGTCCGTATGACTAAATTGTTTGTTTACGGTAATGATGAAATTAGTTATTTATATAGAGAAAAAATTTGGAATTCATTGAAGAGACACTTAGTGTTACCGTCGCTTGAAATCTTTATAATCTTTTTAGCAAATTAGACTTTTCAAGTCTATTCTTTTTAGATAAGAGTTTCCTTCAAAAACCATTTGGGCCTTACAAGTCATATCACGTTGTAACACTGGTTCTCGTACGATCAACGAACTTAAGCAATGTCAAGCCTGGTCAGTACCTAAATGGGGAGGTTAATTTCTATTTTGCTTCCCGAGCGCTAATATACCTTCAAAGTTTTCAAAAATAGTCTTATTTCCGTGCAAATGTACATGCTGAACTCGAATTAACAATTAAATTATGAAAAAACGTTACCGTTTTGGAGTTATCGACAAGAAAAAAATCGAACTTCTTGTTGGTCTTTCGTCAGCCATTACCGGCTTATTGAGAAGTAATTCACTACCGAAAGATTTTTGAAGGAGTCATAAAATTTGGGCCTATTTACTTCTTTTACAGACTTTCTGTGCAGAAAATCACTACGCACTACCGTAAAGAAATGTATTTTTTTTGGTAAGTTTAGTTCTATTTATAACAAAAACGAATTAAATAATACAATAGAACCTTTTTCCGTTTCGAATAGCAATGACAAATTAAAAGAACAAATTAAATAATAAAAATAAAACATTTTTTTATATTGTAAAATTGAAAATAAAACAAAAATTTATGCATAAACTTCGTAAATTATTTAATGTTTTTTATTTTTTAAATTGTCCCCTTAATTAAATAATACAATAGAACCTTTTTTTCCGTTTCGAATAGCAATGACAAATTAAAAGAACAAATTAAATAATAAAAATAAAACATTTTTTTATATTGTAAAATTGAAAATAAAACAAAATTTATGCATAAACTTCGTAAATTATTTAATGTTTTTTATTTTTAAATTGTCCCTTAATTAAATAATACAATAGAACCTTTTTTTCCGTTTCGAATAGCAATGACAAATTAAAAGAACAAATTAAATAATAAAAATAAAACATTTTTTTATATTGTAAAATTGAAAATAAAACAAAAATTTATGCATAAACTTCGTAAATTATTTAATGTTTTTTTATTTTTTAAATTGTCCCCTTAATTAAATAATACAATAGAACCTTTTTTTCCGTTTCGAATAGCAATGACAAATTAAAAGAACAAATTAAATAATTAAAAATAAAGCGACGTTACTTCACGTAGGTGAGAACCATTGACTCCGCGTCATAAAGCCCTAAGCCGTCAGCCATTATAATGACGTTTCTTCGGCTCAAGAAACCCTGACTTTTTTCTTTGTTTCCTGAAAGCTTTCTTCTAATATTTTACTTTTAAGGATATGAGATGCGTAATTTTTTTCTTATATGCAACAGTACATCAGTTGTACAGACTGAGTGAATTGGTTCGTTTTTTACGACTTATCAACCTTATGCAGGTTACTTAAAGCCAGAAAATATTTCTAGATTGTAAGATTTTTTTTGAGATAGTAAAAGTTCAGTGATACAGTGAATTGATCTCACGATATCCATCAAAACATATGTGAATTATCAAGGAGTCGATTAATTTTCCCATGTCCGAGTATAGGAATAAACTTTATATAAGAATTAGAATAGAACCGAATATTCCAAAGTGACTATCCACTAAAATGTTCTCAGCCCGGCCAAGCAACCAAAATAATAATAAAAAGATAAACAAAAAATAATAATTCGGATGTTTTTTTTTTGTTATTTAAGTCGTACTCTTCTAACTGGGTCAGTACTAGAAAAAATCAAGACAAAATGGTGAAGTGTTTCAGCACACTTTCGTAAAGATTCTAACCGGTAAAGTATATTTCGTCAAGGCTATAAATTACAGCAACGGAAATGTGCTTATTTCAGCGAAGATTGATTAACGAGAAACAATTCTTAAGAGAATTATTATAACTTAGTAGTACTCGTGGAAACTTCATGGTTTTTTCTGTTTGAATTTTGCTTGTTTTTCTTTCTTTCTTTCTTTCTTTCTAATTTACCATTTTCGGCCCTTTCTTTCTTTACAATATACCCTATTCTCTCCTTTTTTCCTTTCTTTCTAATATACCCTATTCCTCCCCCTTTCTTTCTTTCTTTTTCTTTCTTTCTTATATACTCTATTTTCTCTTTTCTTTCATTCTTTCTACCCCTTTTCGCTCCTTTTTTCTTTTTCCTAATATCCCCTATTCTCTCATTTATTCTTTCTTCCTTTCTAATCTAGAATTTTTGCCCCTTCATTTCTTTCTTTCTAATATACTTTATTATCGCTCTTTCGCTCTTTCTTTCTTTCTTTCTTTCTTTCTTTCTTTCTTTCTTTCTTTCTTTCTACCCTTTTCGGTCTAGTCTTTTCGCTTTGTAATGGAATAGTTCATTATTCATGAAATATTGGCCGAACGTAATGCCCATACGTGCTAATTAAGGAAGAAACAAGCAAAATTATAAGATGTAAAACATTCCCCCGCAAAAAAAAAAAAAACAAAAAAAAAATATTAAAGGGTTAAAAAGAAATATAACTTTAAACAAGTAAAATGAAAATAGCCGCCATCTTGTGTAGAATTATTTTCCAAATCAGGTCGAGTTGTTCAAATTTTCATGTAAAGAGAATGCAAACATGTTGTATACATTTTTATTTTTGTTTTTTTTAATAGAATTTGCCCCAAGCAAGGCAGTAAAGTCCCTAAGATCCAATGGGTTACTGTATTTAAAAGAATTAGAAAACAGAAACATTAGGATGGAGTTTCAACAATAGAAGAGTAATCAGGAAGATAGTAGATAACGATTGTTATTGCATTCAAATTTTTGAGGATCAAAGTTGGCCGGAAAGTATGGAGCCGGAAGAGAGTTCCATAAGCGAGAATTATGAGAAAAGAAACTATTGACGTAGAACCTACAGTTACATCTAACCAGTTCAACTGTAAATTGATGAAAACTTGTTGCCAATCTAGTACTGCGCTTAATTTAATAAAGTCGAGGTATCATAGCGAAGAGCTCGTCCAAACAATTACCATGAAAGTATTTATAAAAAGGCACAGGGAAGCAAATTTGTAGCGGTGGGAAAGTGACTGAAGCCGAGATAATATTGCTGATTTTTCTTTGGATTTTATCAAGAATAAATAGCAGGAGCACCGAACCACATGCGGTATCAATATTCTAAGCATGGGAGAATAATAACTTATAGATATGCAAGATAGATTTAGGGGAGAAAAATTGTCTAGCACGATAGAATGAACCAAGTTTCTTATCAACTTACCTAGCAATAGATTCTATGTAGTTTTTCACTTCATGTTAGTTGAGAATGTTATATGAGTTATATACGAGTTGAACGAATTTTTCAGCAACTACTGGGACTACGAATGAGAATCTCTTTGATCGTTTTTCTGCATTGATATTCATTTGCGGAGAGGTTTTTGTGCTGTTACAGTTTTTATTATTGTACTTGGGCTATAACTACGAGTGGTCAGTAGAAATTGCTCTCTAGTAGTTTGTAACACGTTTATTTATCATCTCTTAGTTGCGTCTCTGTTTTTGGGGCAGATTGCGCTCAAGGGCGGCTCCGCAAAGGACAAAGTCGCAACTGAGGAAAATTATACTGAGAAGTGCCCAGCCCTGGCGAGCATCTGCCTGAGGCCGCGCCCTCACAGTGCACTAGAGAGAGGGATCGGTACTCGCACCTAGGCCAGTGCAACCGATGGCTGCCAGGGCACGGGCAATTTTTGTTCCTAGCCCTGGTGTACACTCTCGGGCTCCCCACATTAAACTGAACTTTTTTCACAGTGCGCACTGCTGATGAGTCCCAAATATAGGACGAAACGGCCGTCCACTGCTTTCTGCATTCTGTTGAGGTTTCTTCTAGACTCGATGAATTACTTAATTATCCCAAATCCTACTTAATTTCTATCATATATATGTATATATATATATATGTATAGCAATTATATATATATATATATATATATATATATATATATATATATATATATATGTATATATATATATATATATATATATATATATATATATATATATATATATATATATATATATATATATATATATATATATATATGTATGTATGTATGTATACTTAACTGCTTTGTTATTTACAACTGAACGCTGTTTTTCTGAGACCAACGGATATATGTATGCATTTGTCTGTGAACACTTACACGTACATTGATTTATATTTTTTCATTTAATTGGATTTATATATATATATATATATATATATATATATATATATAGTGAGACGTTATTTTCGGAGATTTCATGTTGACTACACTGACATTGAACAAATGCCACCATGTCTAATCCACAAGTGACTCATTTGTTCCTTTATATAACATTTCCTATCGTAGCTAATTGGCCCGAAACCATCATAGAAGAAGGTCTACAGTTTTCTGGAAAAAGGCTTGAATTTTCCTGGATGTATTGTCCCCAAACCTTCTTAATTAACCGTCGTTAGCGAGTCTTTCTTGCTATGTTTGAATTCACCGTCGTATTGTCCACTTGTTAGTAGATCTTTCTTCAAATATCAAATGCGGAAATGTTCTCCCTGTGCTGTGTCTTAAGTTGAACACTTACAAAAACAGCCGTACCTTTCATTTCAAGGGCAATAATAAGCTCAAGGCTGGAAAATGCGGTTTATAATAAATGGACCATCTGAAACGTGAGGTCTGGTATTTTAAAACCTACATAAAACCGATGCAGTATACGATATACCTACTTAAAAGTCATTTATTGTTGTGGAGTATTTTCACAGTGGAAGCTTGTATTTCTAATAAGTCGTCCTAAATTAGGTCCGACGTACAAAACGTTAGGAACTTGGAAAATAAGAGTCAATGGCGCAGCAAATCTAGTTTTGATGGTTGGTACTTCAAATGTCCGAATCTCAACTGACGCGCTCAACACCATTCTGCCAGACTTGCCACTGCTACTCCTACTTATTATCTATGGGAGAGTCCATTACAAGAGAATAGGTACCTAACATTTATATAGTACCAAACCATGAAATGTTATAAATTCGGTGCTTCTCATATTACAATCTAATTTTTTAATCATTTCACCCCAAGCATGGTAATAAAGCCTCTAAGATGCAAGGTGTCACTGAGTGTGAGAGAATACGAGAACAAAACTTTCTTAAGGAGATAGAGGCAATAAAAGAACAGGGATTAAGAAGATAACGATTGACATTACATTCAAATTATTTTAAGATCAAAGTTGACTGGAAAGCAAGAAGCTGTAAGAGAGTTCCATAAGCAAGAAGACCGTGAGAAGAAACTGTTAACATAGAACTTATGGTTACATCTAGACATTTCAAATGTAAAATAATTAGACCTAGCTGCCGGTCTAGTACTGCGCTTAACTTCATAAGGTCTACGTGGCATAGAGAAAAGCCTGACGATTGTGTTCAATCATATGAAACAGACTATCGCCGCTCGGTGTTGAGTTCAGTCGCCCTGTTTATATTTAAATTCGCTATATACCTGGATTCGAGCAGTATTACACATAAAACATACTCTAAAACTATATCACACACACACACACACACACACACACACATATATATATATATATATATATATATATATATATAGGTAATAGGTCCGTTGGTATATAATCCAGGTGGATCCTAATAATAACAAATATTAAAACTGATCCAGAGAGAGCTCAATGTATTTATTATAATAGAACATGTATATTTTTTGCGGTAAAAACCCAAATTACCTTAGAATAGTCTATTTCTGGTTGGTCTGAACCCAGCTGTCTTCAGCTCTTAAGTATAAAGATTTAAGAGCTGAAGATAGCTGGGTGCAGATCAGCTAGAAATAGACTATTTCATTCTGAGGTAATTTTGTTTTTTACTGTAATATATATATATATATATATATATATATATATATATATATATATATATATATATGTTTATGCATGGAGAGTTGTTTGTGACCTTAGGTTTCAGGCTTTCATGATCTAAATTCATGCAACTATATATGTTAGCTCTATCATGGATATTGAGCACATTTCACTAAATACCACACACACACACATATTGGGTTGTTGCATAATTATCAGACTTTTTAAACAATATTTATTATGAGAAAATAAATATAATTTAACAATAACATTTTTAAATGATTATTCCGAAGCGTATGAATATCGACATGCATTTTTATAACCTGAAAATAAGATATATAATTTTTTTATAAAAAATAACTTGCTTAACAAATTTTACTCGCTTAACAAATAACTGCCTGATAATTATGCAGCAACCCAATATATATATATATATATATATATATATATATATATATATATATATATATATATATATATAAAAGAAAAGAACAGTAAGATATATAACCCGGTGTTCTTATAGATAATTTATTTTTACAAAGTAGTGCTCAATGTGAATTTACAGAGCATTAATATTATAAATTAATTGATTTAAAATATGTTTTTTTCGCTACACTGTTCTAAGCATGTTTCAAAAATGGAAGCTAAAAGCTTCGAATTTAATTTTGTAATTAAATTAAAGACATTAGTTCCATTTCCTGTTCAAGCGAATTTGGGAGTAACTTATTTTTAAAATTACTGGGTTTTAAACGCACTGCAAAAATTCATAATTCACGTTTCCAAGGATACAGAGAAATCCATTCATTCAGACAAAGTGTGGTTGCGTGTTCATTATCACTGTATTTCATTGTATCAGTTATTAGTTACGTTTGAAGAAGGGTTTTCGTTTAAGTAAGGGTAGGGATGTATTTTTCAACGAATTCTGACATCCGTTAAATGCATGTCGTCTGGATTTAAAAAAAAATTATTGTTATATATATTAATTTAGAAGTTATTTTTTAGGGGAGAATCGTATTTAAATTAAACACCCCCTTTTTTTATTTTAAACGGTATGTTTTACATCTATCGGATTGCTCATTCAAGAACTTTTTATTAAAGAAAATGTTCTTTCCGGCAGGGTTCAACTTTGTTTCCTTGGGCTTGGTTTTGTAAGGGCATATCAATTCCTTATGGGCTATTTAATGCTATTTAATTATATTATGAGCTTTGTAATTTTTTTTCATTGCTGATATTTTATCTAATGTATTTTTATAATTTACAATTTTTTGGACTCAATTTGGTTGTTCCCTATTTGCCCATAGCTGGGACCCTAACAGGTGCTACCACCATGGGCTAGGGTTAGACCAGAGAACAATGTCGGATGTAGTTTATTGTCACATCTTTGTAGAAGGAACTGTCGTTTGATCTGGCGTGTCTTAGATTACTAGGTCACAGGAATCGAACGGTTCAGTAGAGTTCCGTTTCCTTTTCAAGTAAAGTGGTACGCAGGTTCGAACCCGGCTGTAGAGCGCATTTTCTTTATAAAGATTGTTAAAATTTTTATGTTTGGTGATTTATACAGAATTTTTGGAACTGGGTTGTGTCGATAACATTTCAGCAGCTCATCTAAATCTTTAAATTCAGGCTCTGTCCGAAGCTCTCAACCATTTTAAATGGTTGAGAGGTTCGGACAGATCGTAAGTCATCTACTAAAGGAAATGGCGCCTTAGTCCTCTTCGAAATACTGCCCTTTTCTGGAATTTTCAATTATCACATGACATTGTGATAGATTCTTTTCCAAAATCCCACGTCGTTTGAATTGTTTGCCTAACTATCTTTATAGTTCAATACCTTTAAAAAATTGTGATTGTTGCAATGGGTGTTAATAGACAATTTTCATGAGTTAAATCAAAAATCACAGCAAGGGTTTCACCGAGTGAAAATTGCTCAATGGCAGGTGGCCTACATAATCATTTATATTTATTTTGAAATATTTCTTGACAAAATGCCATAGACTGGATATTTTGGCAAATAAGATCCTGTTTATTTATTTTGAAGACTGCAAAATAATTAACAGTGGATATTAATCAAACAGGATTCATCTTTATTTTTGATCGAACGTTTTCAATTTTATCATCCTTCATCTCTTAAACAAGCCAAAAGCTTAAATATCCACATCTCCATAGCTCATATAACAGTGTAAACATTCGGCCGGGCTGAAAGAGCATAAGACATATGATGCCAACAATCTGATGTCTCTCTCAATTAGCAAGATATAATCTGATATATATATATATATATATATATATATATATATATATATATATATAGGGTGTATCAAAAATACTTTTTACATATTTTGTGGGCGGGTTCTCACACCAAAACAAGTACAAAAGTTCATATAAATATATGTCCACAAATCCTTCGTTTTTATGTTTAAAGAAAGTTTACGGTAGATTGTACTGTGTTACACGTAAACTAGGTTAAATTTGTCATTCGTGGACATTTGTAGCTAGTTTTGTCTCCAACGATTAAGATGTATAGTTAGAGTAATCTATCTGTGGTTGCTGATACTTTAGTATTCGACTAACAGTCGTCCGGCATCGACTGATTGACCGACCCACTGAGCTGTATTCAGTCATCCCCCCACGAGGGCATCATGTGGCACAAGGCCGGTTTAACGTGGGATCTCCGAGCCCGTGGATTCGGCCAAAAATATGCCGTTTTAACCCGTATAAACGGGTTCAGGGTCGTTTTCCTCCCCGAAAGAGACTCCGCCTTCGGCGTAGCCTCGTTCGGGTTCCTCCCCGCCCGAAGGCAGAGAGTTCAACTGGTCAGCCGGTCGTCCTGTCTTACTTCTATAACTGAACTCAGACCGACTACGAAACAATATTCCTTACACCAAAGCGACATTCATTCTCGTTACTACAACCACCATTACTAGTCCCCATATTTACAATTCGTGGTCTGGGGGAGGGGAATAAAACTATTTATTATACAAAAACTATTTACAAGAAACTAAAGAAAATAAGATTAGTAATAAAACCCCACAGTTTCCTAATGACAGAAACATCACTTCACTTGGGAGAGTTACAAAAACTATTAACTATAGAATAGGTGTGTTCCACTATAACAGAAATGACGACCCTTTATTGCTGTTATGAGCTCCTGATTTTCCTCTCTACTGTTCCCTCTTTTTTTAAACTTATTCACTGTTCTCTTGATGGTTCTTGAATGGACTTTGAACATGGAATATGGATTTGAAGCCAGAATATGAATGTTGGCATCATTCCTCAAGGCCTGAATGAACTTTATTCCTCTCAACTCTGCTCAGTTGGGAAGAGAGTGGGGCTGACATAAAACAATTTTAACTTCTTCTTTTACTAGCTAAATAAATCAAACAGTTTTTCAGTGATTTTTACAACAAATGGTGTCACGACAAATGCCTCCCCTTTAAACGTCTTATCTGAAAACGGCCCATCCGTCCAGTGGAAAGGTCCGGGAAAAGAAACTCCTTCCACGGGAAAGAAGATATTCAATTAGTTTAGTGCATTATTTTTCGACATTAAATTTTGTGGGATGGATCCTTTGAACATGGTTACATGATTTGGACAATTTCGCTAGCTAAATAAATCAAACAGTTTTTTCTTACACTCAAAACGGCATTATTTTCGACATATATATATATATATATATATATATATATATATATATATATATATATAATTATTTATTTAAAATAGATTTTTATTATTTAGAAACTTATTAAACAATAGACATGAGTTAACGGTTTTTTGCCGATATCATCAAATTTTCGCATTGAATAATTAGCTTAAAAACAAGCATACAATAATATAATTTTTATAATCCATAGCCCTAATAAATAGTTTGAATACCCTACAAAAATGGATAACCCTTTATAAAGTCGTCAAAAAACAAACGTTACGACAGTTTTTATATACACAAAACCCTTTCATAAAGAAATAGAACAAAAAAATAAATAAATCTCCATAGACACGTAAACCAGACTGGGCGAAAACATCTTCCGTTTCAAATTTACCTTACCCTGACTTGACATCTATGAATGTAACTCTATACTGATACAAATTATTAACACCCAACACACCTCCCTATTTAAACAATCGCCCTGGCTGTTACCATGGAAAATTTGATTTCAATTATGAATATACTATTAAAACACGTAAATTTCAGAAATAAGTTATTCCAAAAAAAATTTCCCTTGAAGAGGGAACAGAGCTTATTTTAATTCAATTTAATTCAAATAATTATATTGAAGTTTTAGGCTCTTGTTTTGAAACTTGAGACCTCTTATGTAGCATGTTGGAATCATATTTTTAAATAAATAATTATATTTATGCTTTACTTTTGTATCGAGCACTATTTTTTAAAAAATAATAACAAAAATACTAAAGAACTTTGGATTATTTACCTAACGAGTTCTTTCCTATTTTCTATATATTTTCACACACACACACACACACACACACACATATATATATATATATATATATATATGTACACACATACATATCGGATATAAGTTTACGCATGATCTTTGATGTGTAGATATAATTCCATGTATAAATATATGAGGTTAGTTCAATCTCAGTAGCCTGACACAGCTGAAAATGGATATGAAATTTACACTCTATAGTGTTACATATATATATATATATATATATATATATATATATATATATATATATATATATATATCGTAATCTTAATCAGAAAACTTTAATTTAAACATATTTTATTAAATAAAAAGACAAACGATGCTTGTTAAGGTTTGTGTGCTTCTACTATTATTGTTTGATGTTGGATTGAAACTTGTGAAGGAACTTTCCGAATTTGTGCGTAATGTTCCGTGTACATAGGGCAATCGTTGGTCATTTTCAAGGAGAGAAAGCAGACGAGATATGGCTTGTAGGTCTCAGTGAAAGTCAAATATCTCGACGTTTTGAAGTGTTTTCGTTGCTGCATCTACGAAATGATCCATTTATTGAATGTCTGGTTGTCCGCCATGGGCCTTATCTATTACAGCTTTCTGGAACTTAATCAGAGCATCATCATGTGAAAATTAATAAATTAATCACAGTTAAGAATACGAAACAAGACAATCTAAAACTTACCAAAATAGTCGGAAACTATAAACCAGGATACATATAGTTTTCTCAACACACACACGAGCACACAGACACACACACATATATATTATTCAAATATATATTGTTAAATAAACATACAACAAATGTCTATTATGTTTGATCATAGGTCTTTGTAAGCTTTAGTATACGAAGTAAAGAACGTCTTATGATCAAGCATAATAGACATTTGTTTGTTATATTTAACAATATATGTTTGAATAATGATCTGCTGCCCTAATACACTATATATATATATATATATATATATATATATATATATATATATATATATATATATATATATATATATATATGATGGATGAAATACGTATTTAGTCATGCAACCGACATTGGTTAATCGACGTGGTTCAATTCTGCTTCATGACGAAACTCGGTCTCATCTTGCAAGGATGACACTGCACAAGCTCACAGCTTTGGGATAAGAAACTTTGCCATATCCACGATATTTCCTTGAACTCTCGCCCACTGACAATCACATTTTCAATTAACTTAACAGTTTTTATAAGCCAAAAACATTTCGTTGCACAGAAGATACAGAAATCAATTTAAGAATTTCTTGGCTTCCAAAATATTAGTTTTAACGTAAAGGCATAAATAACCATGCAACTCGATTTCAGAAATGTATATATGCTTCGTTTTTTTTTAACGCTATTTAAATACATTAATATAGGAATAAATGCCGATTCTAAAATCTGACATTATTTAGCGAACAACCTAACAACCTAATAATTTTTATAATTGTAATAACTGTCTATGTGTTTATTTAATATTCAGTTACACGTATATACTGATATTGAATAATTTAAGCCCATATATATATACACCCCACATATATATATATATATATATATATATATATATATATATATATATATATATATATATATATATAATTAGCAGATCAGCCGATTCCTCAAGCTTGGTTTCAACTGCTGGCTATCTTCAGGTGATTCCGGTCAATTGATTTCTTTTAAGAAGGACTTCTCGATCTAGTCTATACAACGTCCGATTAAAAAAAATACATTTAACACACACACACACACACACACACACACACACACACACACACAAATACACTAAAACACACACATATATATTTTTATACAGTGTAACCCGGATATAAGAGAGTTGTCGGGACCGGAGAAGGAGTCTCTTATATTCGGGTTTCTCTTATATCCGGGTTTGGTCAATTTTGTTTAGGTAAGTATGGGAACACTTTGGGACCAGAGAAAATCTCTCTTATATCCGGGTTTCTGTTATATCCGGGTTTCTCTTATATCCGGGTCTCTTATATCCGGGTTACACTGTATATCTCTTATTACTATAAATGTTTGTTTAGTTGGTACACGTGTTTGAGTAGACATTACTGAAAGACGGAAATTGATATCAACCGGCAAAGATCACCTTACCGAAGTAAATGTACCTCTCATGTAAATTTCCCCGCACCAGTTGTGTGTTAAATAGCAGGGTAGACTGGGCTTTCTAGCTTTGGGAGCCACCAGTCCAAGAGAATGAAAGTTCTGAATTCCAAATTGTGGCGAAGTCAAAGAGGAAACAACTCGCCATCTTTTCCGAGGATACATGCCAGTTCATAGATGATAAAGAAACGGAATAAGTAGTGATGGCATACGTGACAGTAAAAACTTTCTGAGGTAAACAGATATGCATTTCGATGGTTTTATTCGAGCTTCATCGATTTTCAACTACTCTTGTCTTTCTCAGTTATCTTCTTTTCCGTTTCTGAATATCTCTTCTAACATCTGATCTCAGCTTTCGATTTGCTTGGCGGGAACGATGAAAAATGTCCCCTTGTCCATTAGCTCTTTGATTGCAATGGATTATCTATAATGGAATATTTCAATGCCGAAGCTTATCAAGGATTGCCAACTGATGCAGATAGTCGGTTGGGAGTGTGGGGAGCTGAGGGAGGGTCGTATCTTAACTCCTTTTAGGGAGTTTGTCAGTCTGTTTACATTTATTTTACATTTGTAATTCGTCATTCTTTTTAATGCATCTCCTTTTCTCTGTCCGTCTGTATATTCACATGAGATAGATAGGTATTGCGAATAAAATCACTATATATATATATATATATATATATATATATATATATATTATATATAACCATTAATTTTATTCTATATATATATATATTTATATATATATATATATATATATATATATATATATATTTATATTTATATGACGTTTGAATATAGACTAGTTTTTCTACTTGTATGCATGTTTTACATATAAGCTGAAATAACTGACATCTTGTCAACATATTGTTAATCAATGTTAAACATCGTCTTTTATTTTCTGGAAATCGCGCTCATCATGAAGTGTTTGCAAAATATTGAAAGTGTTACATAAAATCAATTTGCTTGTTAATATATTTTTTATTGGCGACAGTTTCAATAGAAATGTTCACCAATTTAAAAAAAAATTATTAGTCTTGTACTGGCGATTGGTTGCCTTAAACGATCATTATCCGGAACCGACATTGAAACATCATAAAAAAAAAAACAGATGAAACATTTTGTGTATTTTGGTATTTGATTTGACGAGCTTGCTGAAAAATCTGATTCAGCCATGTTACACAAATTTGTTAGCTATCGTTAAAATAAAAAATCAATTCCAACACAATATACCATAACCTTGCCTAATAAATATACAGGAACAGCTAAGACGAAGATTATTGGGTGACTGACTCAGTAGGCTAGGCATCATTGACCATTCTTTCGGACTTGACAGATATTCTTTCACCGTCGTCTGTTCTCTTCATTTCTGTAACGGTATTATTCTACAGCAGTAGAGATAGTTTGATGTAAATGTTTGCTATATGCCACATTTTCTTCCCAGTTTTCCGGGGTGATGCTCATTGTCTGTTTGAGTCGAGTCTTCAGACAGCGCTGGAGACAGCCGCAAGGTTTTTTTTATGTCGAGTAAATCTTGCGGTGAACTTTGGGGTCTTTCAGACGACGCACATCGTCCGTTTGTCTGAGACGCTAGTGGATTAGGCTGGCTTTGATGCTGTTGGCTTGTTCTTTTCCAACAACTGCAAGGTTGGTGATATTAATGATTGATCCGAGTTTTTACTTGTGCAAACTCTTATGCCACTTAATATCTCAACTGTAAATATGGATACGGTACTGCCGTAAGATTTTGTGAATCAAAGTTCCTGCTAATAGATGAAAAGTTTGGTCATTTTTTTTTCAAACTACACAAATTTTAGGGTTGAGAATTTATAATAGACACACACACATATATATATATATATATATTCATGAATTATTCATACAAAAAAACAAATACAAAGGTTAACGATTTAATTAGCGAGAAATCCATCGTCGCGAACAATTCAAATAATATACAAAAACCCCGAACCTGTTTATGCACGAAAAGATCCTTGTTTCTATAAATTTCTGTTGCATGAGTTCTTATTATTTTTACAAGCTTTCGTCTGTTCATACAGACATCCTCAGGTATGGAATAGATTTTGTTCTTGTTTTTTTTTCTCTCAGTAATAAGAGGACAACGAAAATATATGTACTGTTGTAATCCGAAAAATGCTATTAGAAATGAGTTATTGTTTTTGGAGCGTGCTGTCGCAACGCTGAGTTTGAATTTAAATTTTACAATTGTGCGTTCTTATACAAATATGGTGATAAGCGAATTCTTTTTTTACTGGTAAATTTTCTGTCAAAGTGGCATGAACTTTATTGTTCAATAATTAATTAATGTCGCACTTATTATCCAAAAAGTTGCATTTGGATCAGTTATTTTAATTTCAATAAAGGTGCAATTAATTTACAAATTCATGAATTATTCATACAAAAACAAATACAAAGGTTAATGATTTAATTGGCGAGAAATCCATCGTCGCGAACAATTCAAATAATATACAAAAACCCTGTTTATGCATGAAAAGATCCTTGTTTCTATAAATTTCTTTGCATATATATATATATATATATATATATATATATATATATATATATATAATAATGAATAAAAGACAAGATAAAAGAACTATTCTTAGCCAACGAGTTTCGTCCATTGAAGGACTCTATCAAGGCAAGGGGCTTTATCAGTGGACAAAAGGTTTCGGCTAAGAATAAAGTTTAAATATAAAGATGCTTTTCTTGCGTTTTATAGTCAAGACACATAAGACAAAATCATCTTTAAATTTAAAATTTCCAGCGTCTCTCGTTTGTGCGCATGTGTAGTTGCGTTCACGTAAACATAACTTACTCCGATGAAGTTATAAAGGGCGAAACGCGTCACATGAAAACATTTTTTCAGTTTGGCATACATATGTCCCCTGAATTGTTCTAAATATACCAAAATTTATATTTCTTTATCCCATATATATATATATATATATATATATATATATATATATATATATATATATACGACGTAGCCAACCTCCTGATCCTCTATACACTTTACACCTATAGTGAACCTTCTCTCTCTGACATTCATTCGATCTCGATCTAGCAATTTTTTGAAGTCAGCAGTCGGACGAACAAATGAGCAAACAAATGATTGAACCTAGAAACAAAATCGGGTGAGATCTAAAAATAGTATCTCACACACGGGCGGAGTCATGTGATCTAATATGAAAAGTTGCGCGGGAAATATCTTCGAAGAATCCATTGAACTGCGGAGATCGAGTGGCCACCAGTTTTTCTTTTTTTATTCTCGACTCTATATGGGATTGCATAATGAAGAGACTGTAGCTTAGTCCTAACTCACACACACAATATCGCATGTGGACCTATATTTGATAGACCAAATAGGCCTAGGCCAGATGCAAAGGTGAATCGACGCGTTCATCACCGAACACAAGAACATGTGTGATTCATCCAATTATAGAATTGGTGAAAGGAATGATCAACGATTTTCCTAAACTGATAGAAGAATGTTATTTTGTTGAAGACGTGAAAAAGGAACAACCATTATTTGGGTGCAAGAATTGCAACGGTAAAGAAAGAGAAAGATAATTTAAAAGATATTCTTGCACGCAAGAACACGAAAACAAAAGACTGATCTGAAAGAAAAGAAAAAAAAAATATGAAAGAGTGAGAGAGCAAGAAAAAAAAAAGAGAAAATGTTTTTTTTTTTCAGACAATGGACAAAAGCTAAGTGTTTCTTTTGATTTTCCTATCGCATAAACCACACACATCTTTACATGCAGACATATTTTCTACGTTGTTCTCATGTATAATTAAATCTTGTTAAATCTTATTCTGATGCTTGCTGTTTGTCACTATTGTTTATTTCTCCTTATTCGTGCTTATTTAATCCTGCGATAGAACGCTCCACTAATGGAATGCAAATCTTGTCATCATGTCACTTTTTTTAACAATTTCTTTATATATTTTGTGTTGTGACAATAGGCTTCGTAACAATATATATATATATATATATATATATATATATATATATATATATATATATATATATATTATCGGTAGGGTTTAACTGAAATTTTTTTTTTTTCATCCAGCTTCATATGTGCTTAAGAAGAATTTCTTAATATGTATGAAAGGTCTTAAAACTTGAATTTCTGGTTCAAAATGTTCTTGAGATCCGGATATATATATATATATATATATATATATATATATATATATATATAGGAGGAGACGCGAGTTCATACCCAGCGATAGAGTCCATTTTTTTATTATGTCTCTTGTATGTGCAAATCGACTGAAGTAATCAGGGCCTCTACTCAAACACGTGTATCCTTTAAAGTAACGTTAATATCACTGGAAAAAATTATGTTCCCGTATAATTTAATCATGGATCAGATTAAAGTTAGATATTAGTGGAATAGCAATTTTTCTCTTAGAGCTTTGTTCCTAAATTAAGGTTTAACATTAGCTTTTAATATCAATTCTAAATAAAGAGAGAAGCCCTCTAACAAACATCAAAAACATTTCCCGGAAGAGTGAGTCCCACTTCTTTGTTTATTCCACGTCTCATTGAAAGAAGACGCAGGCGTGTCTGAAAATTCAACTTCAAAATCTTTTTCTTCGTACTTCGATTTAGTCAAATTATATAATAAATTATTATCAATATTGTTATCATTTTGTTGTTTTTTATTCCTCAAATTCATTGATTGAGTTATTAAATCTATCTATCTATCTATCTATCTATCTATCTATCTATCTATCTATACAAAGTGCGTCAGAAATACGCCCAAATTATATCTTCCAGAAATACCTCCTATATAATGGCTAGATGAAGACACCATTGTCACTAATGTCTTACAAATATGTAGTAAATATTTCTGGGAAATATATATATGGGAGATATTTCTAGGAATTATATGTGGGGGACATTTCTGCAGCACCTTATACACACACACACACACACACACACACACACACACACACACACACACACACACACACATATATATATATATATATATATATATATATATATATATATATATATATATATATATATATATATATATGTCATTCGGAGACAGTACTGTTTTGCTCAGTGCGACTAGAAAACCGAATGCTTCAAACCCGAATTGAAACCCAACCGATTTGGTGTCAGTCAGTGTCTCTATCTTCATCTACAGAATGAGTCAGCTAAGTGTATTGTTTTTAAGCCCACCAACCGAAGTGCTCCATTTACTTATTGGCATCAATATATTAACTAAACTTTCAATCGAAATATTTGTCTTTTTGCCTCTGACGCTTTAATTCGTTAATTGATCCCTTGTTTGAGCACACTAGAATTTAACGTTGTAATTTTCAACAAAAGCCAGTTGCTTCCAACTTTGTCGATTGACGCAACACTGTTTTTCATACAAACGGGAAGGGTTTCTAAATAAATGTATGTAAAACGTATTTGAACGGATCGAAAATCAAATCAGAGAGCCATGGGCATTTGTATTTATAAGTTTATGTGTTCACAAACGGAGCAAGAACACAGAATGAATTAAAATAGTAAGCGCTTAAAACGATCCGCGGATACACAGAATTTGTGTACATCAGATTTAGATTTGAAGACGCATCGACTCTACTGGGAAAAGCTTACTTAGTGGGTAGCTTACACAAGATACAAAAAGCACTGAAAATGACATACATGAATCATTTCTCTAGATATGAGACACGGTGAAGTAATGTTTAGCGGCATGGATTGAGGAATCGGAGAGCCGAGTTCGAATTCCAGTCGAATCCATTACATTCACTTACGTGCTTATACCCTTGGTAAAGGTATGAATTCTCTTCTTCTCTCTCCAGCTATGGGTAAATAGCAGGGCAGACTGAGAAAAGGAATTCAAAACCTGCGGAGGGTCATTTCGGAACCTTGTGGCGCGTAGTGCATCAGGTCTCTGTATTCGGCCCTTCAAAAAGTGTGGATGGTCCTGCACCAAACCTACACCGCTGTAATCAAATCATATGTGCTGGTGTTTGGGCTGTCGGTTCCTAGGAACTGAGTTGCTTGAACCTCATTCGTCGAATTTGAGAGTGGATTATATATATATATATATATATATATATATATATAAGTGATTTCACCCCATTCATTAGAGTAAAAACACTTAGATATAAGGAGTTAAGGAGTTACTGGGTGTGGAAGAATTAGAAAAAGTAACATTATTAAAGAGCGGAAAGAGAAAAGGGTGGTCAGAACAGTAGATAGCGATTGACATTACATTTAATTTTTTGTACATTAAAGTAGGCTGGACAAAAATGGAGCCGGAAGAGAGTTCCACAAACGAGAAGTGCGACAGAAGAAACTGTAAATTGATGAGATGTCGATACCAGACAATTACTGCGCTTAAGTTCATAAAGTTTAGGTACCATAGAGAAGCTCTCATCTGAACAATTACCATGAAAGTATTTATAAAAAAATTCACAGGGAGACAACCTTACGGCGTTGGTAAAGTGACTTGGGCTGAGCCGCCAGATCAGAATCGATAGTACAGGGTGAGATGGATAAATTATTGTCTAAATTACCCAAAAATGAAAATAATACTGACATATTATTTTAACAGATATATTTACCAAAATTACACAAATATATGTTGAAATACTAAAGAGAAAATTTATTCAATCAAATCGCCATAGGCCCCCAGAAGACTTCAGAATCTTCTGCAGCTCTGCTTGACAGTCTCCTTGTTTAAGTTGGTGAATGTTGCCATAATCCTTGCCTTCAATTTATCTTCTGTGTTACAAGGAGTTGGTCTCTCGCTCAATTGAGCCCCACACTTAATAATCAAGAGGTTTGCAGTCTGGGAAATTAGGTGACCAAATATAAGAGGTGATGTGGTTGCAGAAATTGTCTGACAGCCATGAATGGGTTCTTCTGCTTGTGTGCCATGGTGCAGAGTCCTGTTGCCAGATAAAGTATCTTCCAGCAGACAACTTCTTGATCCAGAGTAGCACTATCTCCTCAAGGCACTTGATATAGGCCTCCGTATTGAGATTGAGGCCCTGTGGGAAGAGGAATGGAAGCATAATGTCGCCATAACTAGGGTTCATTCAAAACCCTTTTATAATTATATTTAGACTCATCAAACTCTTTCCGAATTATCTGCATTGTGCTCAGATTGAAACCCAAACACACTGAAATGTTCGTATTGGAGGTAACAGCGCGAATGCCAAGCATTACAGCATGACTTTTCCAAATTTCTGGGTGAGTGAATTGCATCATGGTGCTCTTTTTCTCACAGAGTGTGGCCAACTGAATCTACTATCCTGTGCAGTCAACAAAATCAAGACGAAACAAAGCGCATGAGCGAAATTCAAAATACCAATTTACGACAATTTACCCATCGCACCATGAATTGCTGATTTTTCTTTGGATTTTATCAAGAGGCTCAAGGGAAATAAAAGGAGCACCGGAGCATATTTGGCAGCAATATTCTAAGCATGGCCAAATGTTACATATGGAAAGAAAAATGTCTCGCACGACACAGTGAACCATGTTTCCTAGCAGCTGTCTTAGCAATAGATCCAATATAATCTTTCCATTTCCTGTTGAGAATGCGCAAGAAATAATTTTTCTGTACATATATATATATATATATATATATATATATATATATATATATATATATATATATATTATTATTTACTTGTCAGGAGTCAATATACCACATAACACCCTTGAGCGCTTGAGCGGGTAGAATGGAGATCAAAGTGTTTTAGTGGATTCATCAATTTTCAATCTGCTTGTCTGAAGATCTAAAAGGTCAGTCAATCTAACAGTGATCTCATCTCACAATCCTCACACTTGCTTCATATATGGCCTCCTTTGTAAATCACTAGCAGGTCTAGAGATTATCGCACAAAATTTCATAATTGAATCAATAAGCTCTAAGATACGACGGAAGAGACCATTATTATTATTATTATTATTATTATTTTCTTTGATTTCTGACGTTTACACATTTCTTTCCGGGTCCCGCCCAGGGACCTAAGGTTAGAAATGGCGTCATGACAATTTCCACTGACAAAAAAAAAAAAAAATTACATAGATAAAGCCCTTCGTAAAGTGTGGGCTGTACTTGTCAGACCAATTTTTTTATCTCCTCCAGGAATCCCTTCAATTAGTCTACTGCCATCTTTTCCAACCAGTCCTAGGGCTCCAACTACAACAGGAATTGTTGATGTTCCCATATGCCACATTTTCGATATTTCTATTTCAAGGTCCTTGTTTTTTGACAACTTTTTGAATATCTTCAAAGATACATTGCAGTCAACAGGGACTGCCATATCAATAAGGAGGCGCCGTTTTTGTTTGTGGTCTTTAATAACAATATCTGGGCGGTTGGCCTTGATTGTTCTGTCATTGTGTATTGTGTAGTCCCATAGAATTGTAACAGGTCCTATCTCCGTAACCGGGTCTGGGTGGTGATCATATCAGTTTCTTTCAGTTTCCTTCCCGTAGAAGTTGCAGATTTTCCAGTGCAGATATTGACCCACTCTGTCATGTCGGGTTTTATATTCAGTTGGTGCCAACATCGTGCAACCTGATACAAGATGATCAATCGTTTCTGGATATTTATCACAGAATCTGCATTTTGGTCTGACACAATATTTTAGTATATGTGCTTGATAATTCCTAGTTAGCAAGCATTGGTCCTGCGCAGCAAGGATAAAACCTTCAGTTTCAGCTTTCAGCCCTGCACTACGTAGCCACTGATGGGTACAGGTTTTGTCTACGTCAGCTTGTTTGGTACGGGCAGAGTATTGGCCATGAAGCGGTTTATCTTGCCATCGCTTCTGTATCTGGTCGGTTGCATTCGTCTTTGCTGTCTTTTTAAAGTATTTTGCAGTTTCAGCTGGTGTAATGTGCTGTAGTTGCATCTCTACGCCCATTTGAAACTCCATTTTGAATTTGTTGGCTTCTTTCATTACGGAGTAAAGACGCTTACTACTTTCATGTTCCTTGACGCATACCATCATCCAGTCTTCTGTAGTTTCCAAGTATCTTTGAAGGCCAATTGTTGTAGTTTTGTAGGACAGTTCTAGTTGAACTAATCCTCTGTCTCCTTCGGATCAGGGCACATACAGACGATCAACATCAGCTTTGGGATGATGCATGCGATAGCAAGTGAGAAGCTTTCTCGTTTTGGCGTCCATTCGCTTAATTTCAGATATGGTCCAGTTAAGGACATTAAAGCTGTATTGCACCACAGGGACAGCCAATGTGTTTATGGCTGATATTCTGTTTTTTGAGTTTAGCTCAGTATTTAGTACCAGACGTACACGCATGTAGTACTCTTTTCTTATTTTTTCCTTCATTTGGGGGTGTTGTATGCCATCTCCTTCGCTAATTCCTAGGTACTTATAAGCTTCATCATGCGACAGTTCCCTAATCTTTGTGACAAAATCTAAATCTATTAAGGGTGTTTCTGTAATTCTACCTTTGTTGAATGTTAATTATTATTATTATTATTATTTTATTATATTATTTACATTATTCGGACTATTGTCCTCATCTTTCTTGCCATATTTATTACAACGTTTCGGCCGTTGTACGCTCCGGCCTTCTTCAGGTGGTTTTAATGTCGAACTGAAGCCTTTATTTCGCTCACTGGGGTAGACTGTTCTAGTTCCACCTGCCATGTTTGATGGATGTCACTTATCAGTTATCTCCTGCTGTGTTCTTGAGTACTGGACACACGGAGGACAATAATCCGAATAATGTAAATAATGTACATAATACCTCATTTCAGAAATATATACATATATACATACATATATATATATATATATATATATATATATATGTAGTGGACCGTATACACACATACACATATATATATATATATATATATATATATATATATATATATATATATATATATATATATATATTCCAAGAGGATAGAATCAAGGTAGAACTCAATGTCCAGGACAGAGTAAGAATATAATATAAAAGGCTCAAACACTAACATTCGAAAAGAAGACGGAAAAAATTTTCTGATTTCTTTTTTGAATTTAGGTTTGATGAATTGAATCGTGATTACGATTACAATGTAATAAATTATAACCATGGAATGTTAGTGTTTTACCCTTTTATATATATATATATATATATATATATATATATATATATATGACATCACACATTATGAAATGGACAAAGTCCGACAATTATTTCAAGACCTTGCTAACCGAACGCTCCTTCGTGGCCAAATCGCTAAAGGCACGTCAAGCTAAATGACGATTTCCGTATAGGATACAGGTTCGAATCTTGTCTGAGGGCGAATATTTTCTGTGAAAATTTCTCGGACATTCAGGCCGGTAAATGTTTAACACTGTTTATTA
>CAHIKZ030000325.1:410000-480000 GCA_903632075.3 Acanthosepion pharaonis
TTTAAGAGTTTTTTTTTATTATTAAAAGCCGGCTAGAACTACGTTATTGAAATCATTTTTCCTCAAAATTTACACGTTGAAAAGACGCACTGTCTCGTAATAAGTTGGCTCTATTTTGATATAAGAATATAATGAAAGAACAATGCTAAGGATTTTTTTCATGTTAGAGAAAGAATGGCTGGCACCGGTAAAAACATCTTCCTCGAATGATTGCACTAGCTTTGGGAAAGAATTTATCGATATTTTTATGTACAAATTTATATACGTCGGCCATTCTTTTCACTGTTGTAAATTTTTGCCTTTATAAATATATGTATTCTATATGTGAATGGATTTTTCTTCCTTTATTATCATTTATGTCTGTCTGCTAGAGAAAAACATTTTAAAAAATATTGGAATACCTTCATATGAAAGTTCATATGGACATAAACTGATATTGTAAAAGAATTGTTATTCTTTCCTTTAAGATTATACGAGTTAGATATTGCGTTTACCTATCGGGTTTAGTTGCTATGCTTATTTTTTACGGCTTAATAGCCTATTGCATGTTACTTAAAGTCAGTAAGTGTTTTTAGGTTGTAAGAACTTTTCTTAGAGATAATAATGATTTACTGATAAAAGTTCTACTAATTAATCCATAGCTGGGGAGAAGCGGTGTATTCACACCGTTCACATTTGTGTGTAAATGAATATAACGGCCCCGATTGGAACTGAAACTCGGTTCTGCGATTTCAGTTAGCGAACAGTTATCCATTACACCACCCACACATACGATTTTAAAGAACTTGATATTTCCAGGCGGTCATCCATTTATGTACTAACCAGGATTGACATTGCTTAACTTCGGTGAACGTACCAGGACCGGTATTTCTGCGTGATATGGCCGTAATATGAAGAAAGAAAAATGAATTATTTAAAAAATATTGGAAAGAATGCTAGAAAAAGTTATGAAAAATATTGGAAAACGTAAAGAAAGAAAGAAAGAACGAAAGAAAGAAAGAAATCAATATTGAATTAAAGACTGAAAGTATTTGGAAGAAACAGAAAGAAAGAAAGAAAGAAAGAAAGAAAGAAAGAAAGAAAGAAATATTGAGTTAAAAACTGAATATATTTGGAAGAAAAAGAAAGAATAGAAAGAAAGAAAGAATTTAAAAAAATAATATTGGGAAAGAATGGAAGAAAATGAAGAGAGTTAAAAATATTGGTAAATGGAAAGAAAGAAAAAAGAAAGGGAGAAAGATTCATTCAAAGAATGAATGTCTTTGGAAGAAATAGAAAAAAGAAAAAAGAAAGAAAGTAAGAAGGATTGACTCAAAGAATAAAAAGAAACACATTTGTAGTTACGTTACAAAATGTAAACAATAACGGACACTATAATTTTTACTTTAAAGCAAGTTGATATAAAACAGGTTTCATGGTGTTCAATTTATAGCTCATCATTATGCACAGCAGTAACAGCAGGGAGCAGCTAATGAGAACCACTTCAGGTCAAATAAGTAAATAACACGCCAATCTCATAAAATTTCCGAAAAAAAGGCTAAAAGACTGACATATGGTAAAGAAAATGATCTTTCTCAGAATTTGTAACTATGTTTTTTTTTTTGTTATTCATTATAACCAGTTGTCCTTTTTATCTTCATAGTTGCTTTCCTCTGAAATGATCTGACCGTATTTTTTAAAAAAATAAAGTTTGCAGTATGAATCATATAAAAAAAAAACAAACATCGAATGCCGTATCCTTAGGAGTACGTCTTATACTGACGGTGCTTTATCGATTTGGCTGGGTAAACACGATAATTTTCCGAAATGTTCTAAAACAAAAAATCACGCAGTCCTAAATAATCATTTATGCACTATTGATCAAAATCAAACAATTGTTATGTCACACAATGGGGCGTAGTCAGGACATTCACATTTTAAAGGAGACTGTAAATAACTATCTGGGCCTGAAGCGTCGACAGTTTTAACGACCAACAGTAAAACCGAGAAAGTGAAAAGCATAAAAGAAAAGAGCAGCGAGAGTGATACTCGCAGCCAGAGATTGGCAGATTGGCAGTCGGAGTTCTCGGAGACTGAAGAGGAGATTTCGTCCATTAATCTGTCGTGAGAGAAAATAGAAGTAACAGTGAATATGTCCAAAGTGGCCATTATCTATGCCTTGCCGGTGTCAGGGTCAGATGAACCCGTGGCTATACAAAGCGTGGCGAAATTTAAGCTTCCGTTCTTTTGTTTTTGAACCTTTTTGAATCCCAGTTTTTGTTGGCACAAAAGAGAATCCAAGCACATTGTAGGAGGAGACATCTTATCGGCGAAAAACTACCTGAAGGGAACCGTTCGTGTGTTTACTTTTACATATTTAAGGCGTCGTTAGCACTTGATATTTGAAACCTGATAAAGTTTCATATCGTTTCCCCATCATTACCGTTCGTGTCCCTTCAGGACAGGAGCGATCGAGACTCTCCACGTCTTCCTATTTTTTTATCTTTCTTGGTTTGCTTTTCCCCATTCTTCACATTCTCTGTTCTACCATTTTTTAGGTTGGTGCAAAAATAATAACGTAATAATGTCGTTTTTTGACGTATTTTTTAACGTCAAAAAACGACATTATTACGTCATTATTTTTGCACCACCCTAATATTTACACAAGTTTGATAAATAGGTTACTCACTGAGTCACGAGTAAAAATGGAAACAAAAACTACGATTATATTTAGAATCAGAAAGACACTTGATATTTCGTTCACACATAATAAAGAAGGAGGGCTTGGAAAATTCGACACTCTCATGACATATCGTACGCAGAAGAGATGAGGAGAGGGAGCGAGGCCACGTACCTGACGATCTTGTGCGAATACATGACGAAACGGAGGCTTGGGGTGATAAAAAGACAACCGTTAGTAAGAGCTTTTTACATTATTCGGACTATTGTCCTCATCGTTGTTGCCATATTTATCACAACGTTTCGACCGTTGTACGCTCCGGCCTTCTTCAGGTGGTTGGAATGTCAAATTGAACCCTTTCTTTCGCTCGCTGGGGTAGACTGTTCTAGTTCCACGTGTCATGTCTAATGGATGTCACTGTGCCATATGTCCTTAACGTCACATGGCACAGTGGATAAAGGCGTTCGTTAAATCCAGTGAAATGACCCAAATAATCGTGAGTTCAATACCTGCTTAAGGCAGTGGAGAACTTGTAATCAACAGGAGATAACTGATAACTGACATCCATTAGACATGGCCAGCGAGAGAAATAAAGGGTCCCGTGATAAATATGGACATGGCAAAGTCTGAGTTTAATACCTGGTTAAGGCAGTGGAGAACTTGGGAGGGGAAATAACAGGAGATAACAGAACAGTCTACCCCAGCGAGCAAAATAAAGGGTTCAGTTCGACATTCCAACCAGCTGAAGAAGGCCGGAGCGTACAACGGCCGAAACGTTGTTGATAAATATGGCAAAAAATATGAGGAAAATTGTCAGAATAATGTAAATAGTGTACATAACACCTCATCTCAGAATTATAGACAGATACGTTAGTAAGAGCTAAAAAAAAAAAAAGATAGAAATTTGAAGGCGTACAGCAGAAGAGAGATAACGTCCGAAGAATGCTGGTGGCGTGAAAATGTTTAAACGTGATTTTATAATGGTTTTAACATACTGTGTTGTTAGACTCCAGACCTTTGTACCGTATAGATAGATCACTGTTTTACAATATGAAAGATTCACAGCAGACATGGGAAGAGAGAAACATCAAGTACCAATTTTTAAGTAAACTACAAAAAATATCGCTCATTGTCTGGAATATGAAATTAAAAATAAATCTTTATTAAAACTCTGAACGTGCATCTGCGTGTGTCAAAATGGAACGGCTTTCCAAATGAAATAAAAGGAAGATGACCATTTTCTTTTTTTCTACAGAAATCTTTCTTGTGTGTTCGTAGAACAAACTGGAGACCACCTGTGTTCAGAAGAGTAAACTCTCACGCTGGTATTTCTCTGCTAATCTTGTTTGCATATTGAACAGGTTTATTCTTTTTATTTATTAGTTCGTCCTTTATTATCCAAGCAAAGAATCAGTGAATATTTTTCCTTTTGTTAGTCTTCATTATTCTGTTGGTTTTTATTTAATTTGATCTAGTGATTTTTTTTATTCAATGTTATAATCCGTTTAATATGTGTTTTTCCTTTGCTACAACTTATTTTACTTTCTTTACTTCAATTCTTTCCCAATATTTTTGCAACGTTTTTCCTTCTCATCTTTTCTTCAGAGTATTCTTTCTTTCTTTCTTTCTTTCTTTCTTTTCCTTCTTTCTTTTTCCCAATATAATTTTTCTGAGCCGTTTTTTTTTTATTTAATTTCTTTCCCAATGTTAATTTTTCTTTTGAAATTTCTTTCTTTCCTTTACCAATATTCTCTTGTCGGAAAATTCTTACTTTCCTTCCTTACTTTCCCAATATGCTTTTTCGAAATTTATTTTCTCTCCCGGTTTTTTTTCCAATTTGTTTTCGGAAGGATCTTTCTTAACTTTTTTCGCTCAATGTTCTTTTTTCTTCAGAATTTTCTTTCTTTTCCACGGGTTTCCCAAATATTTTTCCAGAACTTTTATTTTCTTACGTTCCCAAACTTATTTTCTTTCTTTCTTTCTTTCTTTCTTTCTTTCTTTCTTTCTTTCTTTCTTTCTTTCTTTCTTTCTTTCTAATATACCATATTTTCTTTCTTTCTTTCTTTCTAATATACCATATTTTCTTTCTTTCTTTTTTTAATATACCATATTTTCTTTCTTTCTTTCTTTCTTTCTTTCTTTCTTTCTTTCTTTCTTTCTTTCTAATATACAATATTTTCTTTCTTTCTTTCTTTCTTTCTAATATGCCATATTTTCTTTCTTTCTTTCTTTCTTTCTTTCTTTCTAATACATCTTATTTGTTTTCTTTCTTTCTTTCTAATATACCATATTTTCTTTCTTTCTTTCTTTCTAATATACCATATTTTCTTTCTTTCTTTCTTTTTTTAATATACCATATTTTCTTTCTTTCTTTCTTTCTAATATACAATATTTTCTTTCTTTCTTTCTAATACACTATATTTCTTTCTTTCTTTCTAATATACCATATTTTCTTTCTTTCTTTCTTTCTTTCTAATATACCATATTTTCTTTCTTTCTTTCTTTCTTTCTAATATACAATATTTCTTTCTTTCTTTCTTTCTTTCTTTCTTTCTTTCTAATATACCATATTTTCTTTCTTTCTTTCTTTCTTTCTTTCTTTCTAATATACCATATTTCTTTCTTTCTTTCTTTCATTCTTTGTTTCTTTCTAATATACCATATTTTCTTTCTTTCTTTCTTTCTTTCTTTCTTTCTTTCTTTCTAATATACCATATTTTCTTTCTTTCTAATCTACCCTTTTCACTTCTTTCTTTCTTTCTTTCTTTCTTTCAACTAAGAAGATTTAAATCTAGTAATATAAGATAAAGAATATGTAGCATCTGCGACAACAGACAATGCGCTCCGACTCTCTAAACAATTCGGTTAAAACTTAGTTCATATCAAACAGTCCCTCAGGAGATAAGATGCGAGGTCAGATCTCGACGGCGGTTTTTCAAAAAAATTTCCAATCAATTTTTTCTGCTTAAAAATATAAAAGAAAGAAAGAAAAAAACAACAAAAAAGCGCCCATACTAAAGCAGTAATAAATTAAACGAGTTAAAATTCCCATTGACTGTAAAAAGTTATTTGTATATGCCCGAAAGAATTAGTTTCACACCCAGCCAAAGAGAATTTTCTTTTATGGCTAACATAAGAATGATATAAAAAAATAAATAAAAAGGAGGTCGGCCGTAGTTGTGATCACAGAGTTAATGGGAAGATATTTTCCTTGGCAACTATATAAATTTCGAATACAAAGTTGCCCTTCTCGGAGACTGGTTGCTGAACAATCTCCTCACAGATGAAGAAGAGACTTGAAGCAAAACCATATCTAAGAGATAGATTGATACATTTCTCAAGGTACAGATAAGTGAAGGTTACATATTCGAACTCGTCTTTTCAACTTCTTATTACGGGCCGCTATCCATTAACCCAAATGCACTTCCATGAAGCCATGTAAATTTAAAATCGTTTTAAACTAGAACCAAAGCATATCGAAATAGTACATAATTGTTTACAAAAATGTTATTTTTAAAAAAAATTAAGACTGGAGAAACAAATATGTTTTTTTTTAGTTTAGTCAATATGCTACTACAAAAAAAAAAAAAAAACACCAGACATAGATGCCATTGTCTCAAAATTTAAGCAGAGAACATTTTGCAAAACAAATAAAAAAATATTAGAAAAAAAAAGAGAAGAAATGAATACTAAACTGATACGTAAATCAGTCCTCCTATATGTCAGTGAATGCTGAACAATCTCCTCACAGATTAAGAAGAGACTTGAAGCAAAAGAAATGTGTTTCTACAGAAGGATGCCATGGACCGAACGTGTAAGGAACGAGTAAGTTTATAAAAAAAATGGAAGCAAAACGGACACTTGTATTTAACACCTGGAAGAGACAATTGAAATTTCTAGTGCACATAATGAGGAAAGAGAGCTTGGAAAATTTAGAGGTAAACTACGCATAACCTACATAGTTAGGTTGGGTAAATGGATGGTGAAACAAGGTTTAAGAGAAATGACAAAAAAGAAGAAATTTATTAAGAGCTACAAATGACAGAAAATTGTGGAGAAGCATGATCGTCTACGTCCTAAAGAGGCGCAGTATACAGAAGAAAAACGAAAGAAAAAAAAAAGATTTATTTAAATGTTTCTTTAAAAATTTCTCTTCTTATTTTTCTTCTTTATGCTCTGTCTTTTCAGTAAGTGAGCGATTATGACTTTTTATAATTTCCTTTTCTAGGTATTTCTAGGTATTAGCCCTTTTTTGCTACCTCTACTCATCTTTGTTCTGCCAACCATTTAAATTATTAAATTATACGCTGCTTTCTTCTGTCCATCTTGCTTTCAGTTTGTCTTGTGAGTGTCAAATTCACTTCTTTCTTCATTACGTGCCCGAGAAATTTCAACTGCCTCTTTTCGATTCGATGTATAAGTGTCCTTTTTCTTTCCATTTTACCTAAGAATTCGTCGTTGCCCGCATTTTCAGTCCGTGGTATTCTCAGTATCCTTCAGTAGAACCATAGTTCTGTTGCCTCAAGTCTCTTCATCTGGGATACAATTGCCGGGCATTCACTGCCATAAAAGAGAAAGGATATTACACAACAGTTCAGTAGTCTTTTGTTTGTTTCTAAAGAAAATTTCTCAACACGGAGGCCTACATCAAGTGCATTGAGACAATTTCTGCGACCACAACACCCTTTGCATCTGGCCATCTAACTTCCTAGACTGCAAACCCCTTGATTATTATGTGGGTGGAGGCGAAGTTGATAGACTAACAAAACTCCTGGTAACTCCAAAGATGTACCGAAGAAAAAGATTATGGTAGCATTCACCAACTTAAATAAGGAAACTGTCCAGAAGAGATGCAGGAAATTCCGAAGACGTCTGGAGGCAGTGGTTGAAGCCACTGGTGATTTTATTGAATAAATTTACTCTTTACTATTTCAAGATATTTTTGTGTAATTTTAGTAAATATATCTGTTAAAATGAGATGTCATTGTTATTTTCATTTTTGCGTAATTTAGACGACAATTTATCCATCTCACCCTTTATATACTTTATATATATATATACTTTCTAATATATAATTTTTATATACTTTCTAATTCATGATTGCCAATGAATAGCTTTCTATTTGCATGCACCGACTACAAATGTTTATAAAATATTGGCCAATCGGATAGAAGCACGCAAAACATTAAACCCTCATCGTAGACTTAACTCATTATCATTACGCTGGGACTCTTGATAGGTTTTTTTATGGTTCTACGAAAGGCGATATTCTAACATGAATTTAACATGACCTAATGTAAAATAGATGACATTTTTCCATTTCACTCTTCATGTTGGATCAGGCTTACTCGATGTTTTTTCTATTGTTCACAATATGAAGATGCTGTAAGCGCGTTCAAGAAGAGAGTAAAAATGCATATTAATTAATGGTTAGTATTGAAGAGATCAGAGAAGGCAGTCTTTCGGCAGTCTGTTATACTATGTAACAGTTCTTGGAAAAATCTGCCTGAGTTGAACTTCCTCTTTACTATTGGAATATGAAGGAAATGAAGATGAGTCGACTCTGTGTACGTGGCATAGCGAGTCCTAGTTGTGATGGTTGGGACTAGTGCAATTAAGGGATGTAGTACGTTTGAACATTTGCTATGAACATAGGGACAGATTAGTGAGAGGCTATAAAAGTTTCGTCTGTGAGAAAAGGGGTTGTAGGGGAGAAACTAATGAATTACCCACATGGCCCACTGGATAACAGGGTTGGTTGAATCCAGTGACTTGATCCAAAGAGTTGTGAGTTCAATACCTGGCTACAGCAGAGGTGAACAAAAACTTGGAGAGTTGAAGTAAAGGGAGATAACTTTTATTGAGAATTCCCGAAGAGGCATGGCGCGTGGAACTAGAACAATATACCCCGGTGGATGAAATAAAGGGTTCAGTTCAAATTCCAATAGTCTGAAGAAGGCTGGAGCGTACAACAGCCGAAACTATGTGAATATGGCAATGAGGATGAGGAGAAAAGTAACAATGTAAATAGTGTAAAAAGTTTGTTTTTTATTAAATTTTGGCACTCTTTCGAAGTCACAAATTTTAAATAAAAATTCTTTGTTTTTCTTTGCAATACCTCCAACCCTGAAAATGAAAAATTGCCAAAAAAAGACCAAAAAAAAACCCCCAAAAAACTGCGAGTTATTCACATTTTGGAAGTGCAGATGATATTCTATGTACTTGCAAGGGATATTTTTGAATTTAACACTAGGATGGCCGAGGTGTCGTTTTCGATACCTTCAAATTTTCAATAAATTACTATGGAATAACAAGTCTTGGTTCGATGCTGAGGCTTATGGACAATTATTGAATTTTAGCAAAGATGCTTAACAGACTTAATTCTTTAAAAAATATTCAGTGGAATAGCTGATATTTGAGGTTTTACCTTGAATGGCCGAGGTGTCGTTTTTGACACCTAAGCTATTTATAGGGCAAATGCATTAAAAAATTTCTCACAAGCAATAATACTTGTGTTTATGTCCCCTATCTATCTATCTATCTATCTATACACACACATAATTTATATATATATATATATATATATATATATATATATATATATATATATATAATTTCTTTCTTTTCAGTATGAGGTATACTAATATTTGTGAATTTCTTATCAGACTTGTTATTCCTGACTTGAATATTGAATATATTAGAGATGGCTGCTTCACGACGTAATGTAAATAAAGATGTCAAAAGAGCTGGCTGTTAAATAATATATATATATATATATATAATATATATATATATATATATATATATATATATATATATATATATATATATATATTATATTTGGCTTGTTTATCGAGGTGAGCGCGAATGAAAACCCCACGCTTAGAAGTAAAGTACATTTGGGGCGTTCGCAAATGTCAGCTCAACCGACGTACAATGGAAGGGCCTCGCTTTGGGAGAATTTTGTGTTAATTTTTTGTAAATAAATTCTTTTTATTTTGGGGAGAATTAACAGAAAAGATTCAATGAAATTAAACATGATGCTTTTTTTAAAAGCAAAATTAAAATCACTTCTTTTCTGGCCTAAATTTATTTTGCTTCATCACGGTTCAATTCTCGAATCATACATGTATAAATTTCGAAAAAAGAATTTAGACATTTTTTACAAGTAATTTTTGTAAATCTGATGCTTTTTAGTCGTATTTTTTTTTTTTTAGAAAAGAACATGTGCGTTACTTTTACTCTTAAAATAGGCATTTGATTTTTCACTATTTTTATGCAGTGCATAGATCGATATATATCTGGAGCATGGATTCTGAATAAAAAAAAATTGTATTCGAAATTGCTTCATTTGTAAAGCTAGAAAAATACTTTCCATTTACCAGCCTCGTTCTGATTCATCGCAAGAGAATTACCTTTTAGCGCTACTTGTAATATAACAACTAACTTATATTTAAATATATTTTCATGAAATTATAGAATAAGCTGCCAAAAAAAAAAAAAAAAAAAAAAAACAAAACAAATACAAAACAAAACAAAAAACGACTCACTTGAGAGGGTTTCTTTTTCTGTTGACCGATAAAAGTTTAATTTTAATCCCTTAATTATTGTGCAAAATCGAACGGTATGAGTTTTTTTTTAATGTAAAAATTCTATCCGTTCAGTTCAACCTGTTGAGACTTTTATTAGTGAACTAGAAAAACTCGTGGAAATTTCATTGCCTCCTTATTTTCATTTTTTGATGAATCTTAATTCTGAACTTAATGATTGAATACGTTAATTGACAATAAAATATACGTAGAATTTACCCATATCACGTCGTTTGAGATTGACAACTTTAACAAAATATCACAATATGAATGTTTTTTAAGATATGGGTACAAATGAAAAGATTTGAAATTGAAAATTTTTTACACTTCTATCTTCCCTTTTTTCTTTCTTTTTTCTTTCTTTCTTTCTTTCTTTCTTTCGTATCTCTTGTTATTTCTACACAATGAAAACGGAATATTCCATTATTTATGGAGTATTAGCAGGAGATGTTAAACAATTTTACCTTTCTTTCTTTGTTTCTTTCTTCTATTTCAGTATTTTTATTTTAAAATGTTACTTTCTGCGTTAATTCGGATGCTGTTATTACTGGGATTAGGTTGTTTTTAGTGTGTGTTTGTACGCGTGTGTGTATGCTTATGCGTGCGCGTGTATATGTATATATATATATATATATATATATATATATATATATATATATATATATATTTATATAAGATAAAAATATATATATATAGGTTGCACAAGCCATGAGTTCAAGAAACGATTCAGTCAACACCAAACTTCATTTAGGATAAATATATACAGAAATTAGACATCTCTCTCGAAGTACTTCTGGCACTTAAAAGATTCCAATAAAACACCTACAGTAAAATGGAAATTAATATGAAAAGCAAGGATATGTAGATCATTAAATGACCCATGTCCTTTGTGCATACATGAGAAACTATATAATTTTATAAAAAGTAAATATTTACAGAATCAGAGAAATGAAACAGCTATTTTTTGCCGTCATTGTCAAAAATTTTCCTTAAATAAAAAAAACAAAAAAAACAGACAACATGCATTTAACGGATGTCGGAATCCGTTGAAAAATACACCCCTACCCTCCCCAAACTTAACCTTTTTCTCAAACGTAACTTATAATTGATACAAAAATAGTTAATATAAATGAACACGCTACCGCCCCTTGTCTGAATGATTTGATTTCCCTGTAGCCTTAGTAATAGCGAATTATGGATTTACGTGTGTGTTTAAAACTCAGTAAATTTAAAAATAAGTTATTCCAAATATTCGCTTGAAGATGAAATGGAACTAATGCTTTTGATTTAATTATAAAATTAAATTTGAAGTTTTTAACTTCCATTTTTGAAACAGGGTTATTACTGTGTAGCGAAAAATATTTTATATCACTTAATTTATAATATTAAGGCTCTGTAAATTTACATTGAGCACTGTTTTGTAAAAATAAAAATGAAAACAAAAAATATCAGTAAAGAACACCGGATTATATATCTTACGGTTGTTCCTTTTTATATATATATATATATATATATATATATATATATATATATATATATATATATATATATATGTGTGTGTGTGGGGGGTGTGTGTGTCACATATAGGCGGGATTATGGTTAGCAAGCTTGTTTTATTAGAACAATTCGTTCCTCACTGGTTGCCCCTGACTTTCAGCCTTGTGCTACATCTAAGCTACGCTTTGAAAATCACTATATATATATATATATATATATATATATATATATATATATATATATATATATATATAAAGTAATATATTTATTGATACAACAAATTTTATCTTTTTAAACTTTATATTTAATGTCGAATTTGTCGGATTAATAAATAAAAAAAAACATTTCTTTAGAAATTGCTTTATTTACGTTTGGATACGTCACTGATTAGCTATGAAAATTTTCGGAGTCTAGGACGAGAAGGATTTCGTTGAAAGGCACTATTCAACCTTGCATAATCGGAAAGAGTTCTTCGTAGCTCAGTCACTTAAAGCACGTCGGATCTGACTACGGTCCCTTCTTCCCAGGCTGACGCAGTATCAAATCCTGCCGGAGAGCGTATTTTTTCTTTAATAAGATTTTTCGAATATTCAGACCGTTAGACGAAAATAAATATACAGTTTGATAAATAAACGGAGCGTCTACTCAAATATGAATGTCCGCTAAAAATAACGATTAAAGTGATAATATATATATATATATATATATATATATATATATATATATATGGTGTGATTGGTCAATTGTCATCTAAATTACGCAAAAGTGAAAATAACACGGACATCTTATTTTAACAGATATATTTGCCAAAATGACACAAAAATATCTTGAAATACTAAAGAGTAAATTTATTCCATAAAATCGCCATTGGCTTCAACCACGGCCTCCAGACGACTTCTGAATTTCTTGCAACTCTTCTGAAGAGTCTCCTTGTTTGAGTTGACGAATGCTGCCATAATTCTTGCCTTCAGTTCATCTTTGGTTTTACAAGGAGTTTTGTTGATCTGTCGCTCAACTGCGCCCCACACATAATAATAAAGCGGTTTGCAGTCTGGGGAATTAGTTGGCCAGATGGACTGTGCATTCACTTGTCCACCCAGCGATGGATTAAATTCGCAACCAAACACAAGTAAAACTCTGATTTAAAAACCAGTTGGGCGTACTGACGACTATTGTGGCGTAGCAACCCATTCTAATAACAGATATACGAGGATTGTCCACAGATTTTCCTAAAGTGTTATATCTATTTCAAAATTAAATTAGGCATATATTAGTCACGAGGTACAATGAAGTTGAGTTTTGGACGATGGTTTAGGCACAGCGTCTGCCATCTCTTGACCGGCATATTCGAACATGACAATTACTCCCACTCTTTGTGAAAGACGAAGTTTGATTCTTGTCTGTCTGTTAGACTTTGGGTTTCATTTTCTTTGAAATTTAATCTCTTAGTGTTGGACAAATATCACCGCCAACTTGTAGAGACTTTTCTGCCCTATCTGCTTCAAGGATAATCGTTCGAAGCGTACATTTTGGGGTAGATGCTTCGGGTCCTCAGGTTTCTTTTACAAACATATTTCTGGAGTCATCAGTATCTGTTTACAGCGCAGTTTCTAGGCGCCAGGCCCCCGTACTGGAGGCCACTGGGTATTCGGCCGTTATCCATTCACACACCGTTCCAGGACCAGAATAAACATCTTTATACATGTTAGGAATCGCAATCCTCCAGAGGACAGTGTTATTGGGGGCATTGTCTAGATAGGAATACCTGTTACACAGATCGTTAAAGTGATTAACATTCAATGCAGCAAGTCAAGGTTTTTAACATTCAACAAATCTGCCTTCATTCTAAATTTTTCATTTGTGTTTGAAGCAGCTTTTTTACATATTTTTTAATAGATATATTTGCTTATAGTGGTACCCACAGATAAAGCATACTTTTTGTTTATCGTGTGGAGTAATGGATAGCAGCTCGGATTGAAGAATCGGAGAGCCGAGTTCAAATTCCAGTCGAATCCATTACATTCACTTACGTGCTAATACTCTTGGAAGAGGTATGAATTCTCTTCTTCTGGACAGACTGGGTTCTATAGCCTTGGATGGCAGTTGGTCTACCGCAGAAAGAAATGGGAACCTACTGCCGGAAGAAAAATCTGCCTCGTCAGTCATGTATCGAAAGATACATGATCGCCTAAGCGGATATCATGTATGGCACAGAACTGACTGAAGCATGTACATGTCTGGTTTGATGCCTGCCGTCCTCAGGTCCCTTGTGCAGACATTTTTATAGCGGATTTGGTGTCTGTCATCGTAGCGCTGTCGCTTAGCTACAGGAGATCTCTAGATATACGACCGTCCCAGGACCCGATCAAACAACTTTACTTTAAGATAGTTTGCATCCTGAGAATTCCAACCCTTTCGAGGAATGCTTTGTTGGTGGCTTATTTAAATATTTTTAGATTGTTAGAGTGCTTGGAGGATAATAGATATTTAATGATACGAGTTCAACTAATTAATCCATATCTGGGGGCAGAAGATGTGAAGAGGCATGGTGCGAGTAATGGATAGCGGCACGGATTGAGGAATCGGAGAGCTGAGTTCGAATTTTAGTCGGATCCAACAAGAATACCGAGAAAAAATAACGTATTGGAACATGGTTGTTCTGTTCTACCTGTTACAGTTTTTTGTATATATATATATATATATATATATATATATATATATATATATATATATATATATATATATATAACTAGTGAGTTAGTCCAAATGCCTTGACTCGCTTTATAGTCTACCGATAGAAGGTTAACCAATCAGAAGACGTAGAATATTCAATCCGTCGTGTATAAAGGCGGCCATTTTGTTTACTCTATCCGAATGTCCAGTGCCAGCTTGTCAGGCGAAGAGGAACAGAAGGAAGAACTACGCTCTGCTACTTTTACCAAAATATACAGTGCTAACATGAACAACGCTTTCCTACTGTCATCGAATTATTCACTGCTAACCTCTGGATTCTATACTCGAAGACGACCGTCATGATAAATAACACTACCCACCCATATTCGCTCCACCTTGCAACAACCGATTCAAGAGTTTATAGAAATATTTACGGAAAAGACATAGATTGATCGATTTGTTTTTTTTTATGGCTTTTGCCGGTTATGGAAAGCTAGATTTAAATAGTTTTAGATTTTAGGAACTATTTTTCGGGATAATAATTAATCTATAGTTGGGGGCAGACGAGATAGGTCTATATCTTTCTGGAGGATATTTGCTCGTAAATAAATATAATGAACCCGACTGAAATTCGAACACCGATCGCCGATTTCTAAACGTTATCCATTACACCACCCTCACATACAAGCTGAAGCTCCTGGCATTCGCGAACGGTCACCCATTTAAGTACAAAGATAGTTCGACTTTGCTTCACTGCGGTGATCGTGCAGAAACCGGTTTGCAACGTGACACGACTGTATGCTGAAAAAAAAGCATTGAATGATTGCCTAATGCCAACATGTCATTGCAAATAATGCTGAATATCTAAGGGAATAAAATGCAATTTTTTTTTTAGTTTTTCAAGATGAAAATTGATAAACATAAATGGACATTATTTATGAAAATGAAACTAAGATATGACAAAAAGGCGTCATCTTTAAACCAAGCACCAAAATGATTATCCGAAAAGATTCTTCTACACAAGATTTTTTTTTGTTTCAAACCCTTTTTATTTTTTCTGTAATTCTTGAATAGACTTCCATTCGATTCTGGCCAGACAGAAAGAGGCTTAGATTCGCTTTAGATTTCAGTAGCACTCATACGAATGCAGTATTTTGCACCATTTTACAACTTCAGAGCGAACGAGAAAGGCAAAAGTTAGTGATGCGAGAGATGGAAGAATTTAAGTGCACATCAGTGGGCATAGATGTAGCACTTTCGTACTAGGCCGATGCTGATAGGAGACACGTGTGCAAAGGTGACTTGAGCAGAGGACGGGGAAGTGGAAAACAGACAAATCACGTTGAGCAGAACGGGTGCGGGCACATTTAGGCGCGCATCTCACGCACACATTTATATTGATTGACTATTTCAGTCTATTCATTCATTTGAATGACAATAGTTGTCTGTTCATTATCTATCTATCTATCTATCTATCTATCTATCTATCTATCTATCTATCTATCTATCTATCTATCTCGGCCTATTCATATCTATCTATCTATCTATCTATCTATCTATCTATCTATCTATCTATCTATCTATCTATCTATCCTAGCTTCTATCTATCTCGGTCTATTCATTATCTATCTATCTATCTATCTATCTATCTATCTATCTATCTATCTATCTATCTATCCCAGCTTCTTCATATCTATTCATCTATCTATCTATCTATCTATCTATCTATCTATCTATCTATCTATCTATCCCAGCTTCTTCATATCTATCTATCTATCTATCTATCTATCTATCTCGGCCTATTCATATCTATCTATCTATCTATCTATCTATCTATCTATCTATCTATCTATCTATCACAGCTTCTTCATATCTATCTATCTATCTATCTATCTATCTATCTATCTATCTATCTATCTATCTCGGTCTATTCATATCTATCTATCTATCTATCTATCTATCTATCTATCTATCTATCCCAGCTTCTTCATATCTATCTATCTATCTATCTATCTATCTATCTATCTATCTATCTATGTCAATTTGTAATTAACTATTAAAGTCTGTTCACATCTACTTATCGATAATATTAAACACTTCGATTTAACCACGGAAGTTTTATTCTTAAAAGTATGTACTTATCTCGGGATTATGAACGCTTTGCAGGTTATTTAAAGCCAGAAAATCCTTTTTCAACATTGTAAGAATTTGGGGGATGGAGAAGATAATAATGATTTTGTGATATAAGTCTTACTAATGAACTCATTGCTGGCGGGAAGATGTGTATCCATCTCATTTCAAAGTTATTAGCGTGTAAGTGAATATAACAAACCCAACTGCAATTTGAACTCGGCTCTTCGATTAACGATTCCAATTCTTACTTGTTGCTTATTCACTCTGTCCATGGAAATCTCAGTATCCTTCTGTAGAACCACATTTCTGCTGTCTTCATCCGTGGGAAGATTGTCCAGCATTCACAGCCATATATATATATATATATATATATATATATATATATATATATATATCACATAGCAATCTAGCACACTTTTTCTTTGTATTGAAGGAAATTTTTCCATTTCTTTGGGAATGATTCTTTCGCTAGTTCAATGCGTGCTCCGATGGCGGTATCGTATTTTCTATCATCTGTTAAAACACGTCCTAGATATTTAAATTTCTGTGCCTGATTATCTTCAATTTGAAACTCGTAATATGGACGTTTTTCTCTTGCTGATGACGATATATTAAAAATGTTTAACCCACTGCGTGTAACTTTTTACAGAGTAGGTTACTGTAGTAATTGTCTGAACGCGACTCTGTTTCGGACTGCCTCTGACTCGACTGACTGACTCGCTCGCTCTGACAGACTCCTGACGGACTTCACTCCAGACTTTAGACTGAACTCCAGTCTTCAGACGGAACGGTATTTATTCCCACCCCCATGAAGACATCATGTGGCACAAGGCCAGTTTAACGTGGCATTTCCGAGCCCGTGGGCTCGGCCAAAAATATGCCCTGTGAACACGTAGAAAACGGGTTCAGGGTCGGTTTACCTCCCCGAAAGAGACACCGCCTTTTGGCGTAGCCTCGATCGGGTTCCTTCCCGCCCGAAGGCAGAGAGTTCAACCGATCAGCCGGTCAGCTGGTCGCCCGACTTCGGGCTGAACTCCCTGCTTCCTCTTGAGGCGCAGTATTTATTACATATGGAATAGTCCATTATGTTATTATGGGTAAGGTCCCATAACAGTTACATAAGATTTAGAGACCTACGATTAGCTTTAGTCAACGCGAAAGATTAGGCAAAAGGTAACATTTTAGGAAATTTTATGCACTAATGGGTTAATTTTATTATTATTTATTATTATTATTATTATTATTATTATTATTATTATTATTTTCCTTATGTTTCTGTTGTATATTTCCTTGAGAGGCCCAATGTCAGAAATTGTTTCATGACATCTTCCACTGTCATTTTCTGTAAAAAAAAAACAAAAAAAAAAAATGTCTATGATCACACACATTTTACATGGACAAAGCTTTTCGTAATGTGTGGGCTGTACTTCTGAGTACATTTTTTGTATTTTTTTAACGCTTGGGATACCAGGAATCCCTTGAAATAGTCTATGGGAACCTTTTCCAATCAATCCGACTACAAATGGAATTATTGATCTCCTCATGTGCCACATTTTTGAGATTTCTACTTCAAGATCCTTTTATTTTGATACGTTTTTTTTGCGATCTTTAAAGATGCATTACAATCTGCAGGGACTCCCATGTCAATAATAAATCATATTCTGCCCTTGTAGTCTTTGTCACGATATCTGGGCGATTAGCTTTTATTGTTCTGTCTGTGTGTATCGTAATGTCCCATCAAATCTTTACAGGTCCTATCTGTGTAATCAGGGCGAGGTCCATATCAGTTTCTTGCAGTTTCCTTCTTGTAAAAGTGGTAGATTTTCCAGTTCAGATATTGACCCATTCTACCATACCGAGTTTTATATTCAGTGGGTATTAACACAAAATATGGCCAGTTGATTCTGGATATTTGTCACAGAATCTGCATCTTGTGTTAACACAATTTTTCAGTATGTGTTGTTGGTAATTTCTAGTTAGTAAGCATTGATCCTATGCAGCAAGAATAAAACCTTCGGTTTCAGCTTTTAACCCTGCACTATGGATACGCGACTTGTCTACATCAGCTTGTTTGTTACGGGTAGAGTATTAACTATGAAGAAGATTATCTTGCCATCATTTCTGTATTTGGTACATTTTATTTGCATTTACTTCCTTTTTTTTTTAGGTTGTCTGTCATTGCAGTAGCTATATTATGATTTATTTTCACTCCTTCATGCCTCTTATTATTATTACTCTTATTATTATTATTTTTATTTTCTTTGATTTCTGGCGTTTACACATTTCTTTCCGGTTCCCGCCCAGGGACCTAAGCTTAGAAATGGCGTCATGACACTTTCCACTGACAGAAAAACAAAAGAATTAAATTACATAGATAAAGCCCTTTGCAAGGTGTGGGCTGTACTTGTCAGAACAATTTTTTGTATCTCCTTGAGGCATGGACTTCCAGGAATCCCTTCAATTAGTCTACTGCAATCTTTTCCAACCAGTCCTAGGGCTCCAACTACAACAGGAATTGTTGATGTTCCCATATGCCACATTTTCGAGATTTCTATTTCAAGGTCCTTGTACTTTGACAACTTTTTGAATATCTTCAAAGATACATTGCAGTCAGCAGGGACTACCATATCAATAAGGAGGCACCGTTTTTGTTTGAGTCTTTAATAACAATATTTGGCCGGTTGGCCTTGATTGTTCTGTCAGTGTGTATTGTGTAATCCCATAGAATTGTAACAGGTCCTATCTCCGTAACCGGGTCTGGGTGGTGTTCATACCAGTTTTTTTCAGTTTCCTTCCCGTAGAAGTTGCAGATTTTCCAATGCAGATATTGGCCCACTCTGTCATGTCGGGTTTTATATTCAGTGGGTGCCAACACCGTACAACCTGATACAAGATGATCAATCGTTTCTGGATATTTATCACAGAATCTGCATTTTGGGCTGACACAATATTTTAGTATATGTGCTTGATAATTCCTAGTTAGCAAGCATTGGTCCTGTGCAGCAAGGATAAAACCTTCAGTTTCCGTTTTCATCCCTGCACTACGTAGCCACTGATGGGTATGGGTTTTGTCTACGTCAGCTTGTTTGGTACGGGATTACTATTATTATTATTATTATTATTACTACTATTATTATTATTATCACTATTATTATTATTACTATTATTATTATTATTACTTTCATTATTATTATTATTACTACTACTATTATTATTACTATTATTATTATTATTATCACTATTATTATTATTACTATTATTATTATCACTATTATTATTATCACTATTATTATTATTACTATTATTATTATTATTAATTTCATTATTATTATTACTATTATTATTGCTATTATTATTATTAATACTATTATTATTACTATTACTATCATTATTATTATTACTATTATTATTATTCCCCGATCTCTACAATCTTAACCTGTTCGAATCTAGGGTCAACCGTTATCTTCCCTACACATCCCTATAACCTGTGACCCTTAATCTATAACCCTCTACCTCAAGTGTCTGTTGGGTTTGTACACGGTGAACATAAATGTAAAAAAATATATTATTATTAAATATATATATAAAACCACTTCAGGACGAGAAAGTCTTCCTGGACCAAAGTGAGCTAGTGAATTAGTTTAGGAAAAGGGCGTGAAAACTTCAATTTTTAGACCATACTTCCAAATCGCGAGGGTAACCACAAGTCTTCGTGTAAATCGAGCATACCTAGATGTTCAAGTAGTTTTTTTTTTTACGTCTGCCACTGCTGAAAGTAAAATATCAACCTTAATAAACTATTTTTTTTAATTCAGTAGTTCATTACTTTCACTTTTTACTGCATCGTTTTTCAAATGCCACATTGGAGCTTTAAAATTATTTCTATTTATTTATCTGAAAATTTTTAATAAAGAGAAAAACAAATTAATTATTCGTAAATATTTGAGAATGTATAATGCAGTTATAGGAAAGTACTTAACCAAACTGTTCTCTGGCTCATCGATTTAAAAAAAAATGGTGACATTTTTAACAATATATTTAGTGATTGTACAGAGAAATGATTGCATGAATGAATGAAAAGAAAAAGAACAGATAGGGATAATAAAGATACCAAAGATTATTTAACATAACAAAATAGAATGTGGAAAACCATGGCCGCGGGATCTCTTGAAAGAAGAAAACCTACGAGAAGTAGATTCAAACATTTCTGAGTAAACACAAGCAGCTGTAGCTGAGATTCGAACTCGCTAATACGGGCCAGCTTTTGCAGTGTCTTTCCCTGTTTATCTTGCCACTCCTACCAGGTCTTGGAGAATCGATAATTGGTAAAAAAAACAAAAAAACAAACAAACAAAAAACAGATATTAAAATTAAAAAAATAAATTGTAAGACTTTTTGGAACCACTGTAAATGAGTGCAGATAAAAATCATTTTTTATTGTCAACCCAAAAACATATGTATCAGATTAAATTAGCATTTGAGTGTTTCAGGCTATCAGTCGCTTTTATTAAACTGTTTTATAGATCGATTGGGAGACGCATTTGCTAAAAAGTTCGCTGGTGGAGTGGACTGTTAAATATGTGAATATAGCCCTGATGGTATGATATATTTCGATAATATATATTATTAGCATTTGCATATTTCAGGACATCGATCGCTTTGTAAGCCGTATTTTAGATAATTGTGAAGATAGATTCGATAAGGTATTCTCTAGTGCATTGGAGTGGTATATATGTAAACATATTTTTTGATATATTTTATGATATTCAAATAAGACATAATAAGACACGATGGATGGATTATTGTTACGCAAGTATATATATATATATATAAATATATATAATGCAGTATATATATATATATATATATATATGTATATAATCTGGTTTCTGACAAGTATATATATATATATATATATATATATATATATATATATATATACTTATGTATGTACTTGCGTGTGAATATATGTATCTTAATAAACAGACTGTACAAGTTCATGAGGAAGAAAATGCTTTTGCCTACTTACACAATCGCACGCGCATGCGCAAAAACACACACCTATATATATAATTATGTCTCTGGTTTGATATTCATCCTTGTATTGTTCACTTGCGTGCAATGAACTGATAAAGGAAATCTTCGTTGGCAAACTTAGGGAAGGTGTTTTTTTTTCTTTTGAATCTTCTTAGCCAAACATCTTAACAAAGTCGTGGAGCAGAGACGGCGAAGGAAGAGATTTAAATCAAAGCGAAGCGAACCAAAAGAGAAAAGTTCAAACCAGCACATATCTTACAGTAGAAAGCATATTTGCATTCACGATAGACAGTTTTTGAAAGAAAAAAAGCTCTCCTCTCGGGATAGAAAGATTTCGAGTCAATTATACTTTATAAAATATATTAGGTTGGTGTAAAAATAATGACGTAATAATGTCGTTTTTTGACGTTAAAAATACGTTAAAAACGACATTATTACGTCATTATTTTTGCACCAACCTAATATTTTCTGACGATCATCAATAAATTATATTGTATTTCTAAAACATCAATTTTAACACCAGAATAAATCATTTATATACTAGAAACGGTTACTTTCCACCACTTATCATCAGCGGGCAACTCAGTAAATATTATATTTAGGAATTATTTTAATAAAACGTTATATTAAAGTGATTGTTCTTTTACTTTCCCTTTGTTTGTCCCCTTTTTAATTTAGGTACATTTTTGATTTGTCGCCATGTTTTGACAACTTCCTGTTTAGCCCGTAGTAATCAGCACAAGGTAAAAGCCCGGAGTTTCACAATTTCTTCCACTGCAGGGTGGTAGTCCCGTCGCGCAGGTTATTGAAGACATTATGGCTTGCATGGAAAGTTTTTTGTCCTCAAAGCCAGTTCTGTCTGTTACAAATGTGGTACAACCGTTGATTAAGGTTGAGCACTATGTATTCTTTTGCTCACTAGACGTTATGAGATTCATGATATATATGACCTGACAGAAGGAATTCTATGGGGACGAGAAGTTTACCTCTTCGCAACTGATCATGTAGCTTAAGTATCAGCTTAAAGTCGAAATTAAGACTAATAGGTGACGTCACCCTCTATTAGAATTTTTGATGCCGGTTATGTATCAGGATATTGGCAAACCCGACCAAAATAGGGTAGTTTAGGCTTAATTTTACTTTAGTTTTTTTTCAAGTTAACTTACATCAGGGATGTATATTCTTTGGTCCTCTTTTTTTTGTGTCCTAATTTCTTTAGTTTAATCCCCCTATCCTCATTTAGGTGACCAGAAATGTTAATTCTCCGCTGAATGCAGAACGCCTTTTATCTTTTCGAGTGAGCTTTTCGTGTTTGTTGTGTTTGAATGAGTGAGTGCTTGATAGAATGACTGCTTGAATTATTTGTTGAGGGGTCCTCCCCTTTTGACACAAATGGACTCACCCAGAGTATACATATATTACTGCTGGGAGAACGAACGGGAGCGAGCAAAAGTCACAGGCAGCAAGCACGTAGACTCAGTAAGGAACTAATACCGCAATACATCGAGACCGGGTGTTCAACCAGAGTTATAGTCGAGACCGGACATAGAGATATCTACGGCCTCAATTACAAAGACTGTATATATATTCTTCGACTAACCCGCATTCCTAGAACTACAAACCTGCATTACCAGTTTGTATTATTACGTTAATACATTTATTTTCCTATATTCATTCTTGGCGTTTGTTATTTATTGGTACCGGATTTCATCCCGGAATCCACAACATTATTTAAGCCTCGTAATAATTTCATCCAGTTAACTGATGTCTCTGCTACAATTAAGGGTTGTAGTTTTTCTTGTTGCTAACTCTATTTTGTTTAGTTTGTTGTATGTAAATTGTAGAAATTGTTGTTCATGATGACGATCGTCTTTGAGTATAGAATCCAGAGGTTAGCAGTGAATATTTTGAAGACAGTAGGGAAGCGTTGTTCAGGTTAGCACTGGATATTTTGGTAAAAGTAGCAGAGCATAGTAATTCCTTCTGTTCCTCTTCGCCTGACAAGCTGGTACTGGACATTCGGATAGAGTAAACAAAATGGCCGCCTTTATACACGACGGATTGAATATTCTACGTCTTCTGATTGGTTAACCTTCTATTGGTGGACTATAAAGTGAGTCAAGTGATATTGACTGGCTCACTAGTACATATATACACAAAAAACTGCAACAGGAATCATGGTGAAATAATGGATATCGGCTCGGATTGAAGTATCAGGGTTCGAATTCAACTCGGATCCATTACATTCATCCACTAATATCCTTAAGAAATGTATGAATTCTTTTCTTCTCCAGTTATGGTAAAATAGCAGGGCAGACTGGGTGCTATAGCCTTGGTTAGCAACCGGTCTTGTAGAAAGAAACTCTGAATTCAAAACCGGACTATCTTGCCCAAGAAACATCACTTCTACACGTAATGCCCCTACGACCCTGATGTGTCACGTGATTCGATATAAATTGTAATCATTGTAAATATTCATTGGGGCTTCATTTTTAAATGTTGCTAAATTGAATGAGAAATAGTTAGGACTTCATAAAGTCTATGTGGTATTATGGTGGCTGTAGTAATCGGGAGGCAGGACAGTAATCACATATTTTAATGCATAACTAAGAAATAAGTGACGAAAAGCGTACGAAAAATATAGAATTTCCCTTGCATATGCACAGATATTATATATTCCAGAAATATTCAGAAATTACATTTAATTTGAATTTTAAGCAATTAGCATACTGTTGTTTTTCATAAAATTGCAAAAAAAAAAAAATGAAACCTGTCTATTTATTTTTGTTTTCCATGTAACATTAATAATTATGAATATTAAAGCAAATTTTGGTTCCAAATCTCACTTAATCAATGTACAATAAAATATCTTTTTATATGATTTTATCACCAGACGCCATCAGGATATCGAAAAGAATTTGAAAATTTGTTTCTGAATATTTGATTTTTATCCTATTTTTTTCCAATGATTCGCCAGTCATCTTCGTCAATTGCCATTGATAACATTGCTAATCTTTGGGAAGCTCTTCATGAAGGATCCAGGATTCTTGGTTGCATTTGTGTAACTGCTGTCCACAAACAAGCTTTTCAAATTATAGCGCAGTTTCAAATGACACACGCACGTTTCATTTAAAAAGATTGACAAGTTCTTTATTTTTTTTTGTGTTCGTATAATGCTTTTCTGGACATAAATTATGTAGAAACTGCCTGAACGCTTTCGGCTATACATTTAGTCATATATATATATATATATATATATATATATATGAAGTCAACCTTTGGCAAAAATGGTATTCGTCAAAAAGAACGTCTAAATTAAAAGAGTGCTCAATACAATTTTCATAAAACGAAGATGTTGGGCAAGTTAAGACATAAAACATCCAAAGTAGTGACCTTCCTGTAACCATTATTTCTACCAAGATGGCTTCGTCAGGAAACAATTCTGCCTGACGGAGCCATTTTAGTAGAAACCATGGCTGTTAGAAGGTTGGTGTTTTATATATATATATATATATATATATATATATATATATATATATATGTGTGTGTGTGTGTGTGTGTGTGTATATATATATATATATATATATATATATATATAGATAGATAACTAGACTCGTTTGAAAACCCTCGAATTTTTGATTTGCTAATAGTCAAATCAATCTCGAGGGAAAAAAGGGTTTTAAAAAAGAAAGAGCTACAAACATGAACTTCTGTCGACAAAAAATCGCACAGATGCAGATCTGAAGCCCAAAGAAAAAACCCCGATACGAGTAAACAACTAACTAACAAAAGAGCTCGATACAACCGTAGAGCAGACTTAGATACACCTAGTGAGCCAGACAAACCTACCTAGGTTTCACCTAAACGGATCGTCAGGGAAAGTACATACACACACACACACACACACACACACACACACACATATATATATATATATATATATATATATATGATAAAAACAGTTGTAAAGTATACTATATTTATTGTCAAAAGTGAAAAAGAGCGTGTGTAAATATAAAAGTAGACACCAAATTCTACACCGAGTCGCAACTGTCTGTTTCCTTCTTGAACGCAATCTTCATGGCCTGGAGATTGCGTTGTTTTTGCATAAGATGTAAGAATTTATCTACATATCAAAAATATCATAACCTATGATAAATTTACCTAAAGAGAATAACGGTTAAAGTGTTTTAAAGAACAAAAGTCTTTATTGCAAAATGTAGCGATCAAAATCGATAATTCCCATGGTAGAATTTCAGTGTAAACAAATATACCTTATTTGTTTGCCGTCTGTCCTGCTATTTTACCCATCGGAAAAGGCAGAGAAGATGGGGAGGAGAAATGGATTCCTAAGTGTCGTAAATGAATGTAATTAACTGGACTTGAATTCGAATCTCTGATTCCTCAATCCGATCATCTATCCATTATTCCACTGCGCCCCCACCTAATATCATCATATATCTTTAATAGTTTCACAACTTAAATTCTGACATATATTACCTGCTTTTGCCATTTCTTGTGGGAAAAACCGGCGTCTGAGTGATTCACCATCTTTACAATGGTTCGGCATTAAAAAGCAATAGGAGTGAAAGAGGCAATACCTACAAGATGGTTTGAATTCAGAGTTTTCCTTCTCCTAGACTAGTTGCCTACCAAGGCTATAGCCCCCCCCATCTGTGCTACTAATTATCTCGATCGTCATTGTCTAAAATGCCGTGGATGACACATGCATGAACGAATGGCCTGAAATCAGAAACATCCACAGGTTGATTTGTTTTTTGAATTTACCTTCTTCTAGCCTTCCCTAAAGAGTCAGGCCTACAAGGTATCAGTCTGGTTTGAATTCAGAATTTCCTTCTCTTAGATTGGTTGACACCCTGAATTTAAACCAGCCTTCTAAGAGATGGGGTAACCATAACATCCCCGGTGCGAAATGAACCGGCAAGCCATTGTACTTTTCTGATTTGGGTGTCACCAAGAACTATACAGTAGTGACCACTGCAACGCTGAATAAATGAAATAATCTCAGTCTTAAATCCAGATATATATATATATAGCTATAACGTAATCTATTATTTATTCTGCAACTTATGTCCTAATAGTGGATATATTGGTGAGTCTGGAAACAATTTTAGATTTCGTTTTAATAACCATAAACAAACAATACGCCAAAACAACCCTTATTCCCCCATAGCTAAACACTACAATCAATCAGGACACACATTAGAAAACTGCAAATGTTAATTAAGAGATTCCGATTTTACTTCCACATTCACACGCAGAAAAAAAGAAACATATTGGATTTTAAAATTAAATACACATAAACTAGGGTTGAATAGGGACTTAGGTGTTTTAAATCTTTATAAATATTTCAATAGTTAAGCAATTTTTTTAGTAAAAAAAATTTTTTAAAATATTTATGACAGTTAGATTTAAGTTAGGAATATCCGAACAGTGACGTTCCATATCTCGCGAAGGAAGTAATTTTAATTTATTTGTAACAAACAGTTATTTCTGATGAAAAATTGAGGACAATTTGAAATATCAAATATATATATAAATAAATACTTTCATAAAATAAAACATTATAATTTGAAACTATATATATATATATATATATATATATATATATATACATTTATGAATTCATGAATCAATCATACAATAAAACAAATACAGAGGTTAATGATTTAAATGGCGAGAATACATCTTCGCAAACAATATAAAAAAGATACACCAACCCCGAACCTGTATATGAATGATATGATCCCTGTTTATAAATTCCAGTTGCATAAGGTCTTTTTAATTTTTACAAGCTTTCGTCTGTTCCTACAGACATCCTCAGGTATGGAAATAGATTTGTTCTTGTTTTTACTTCTTTTTACTTCTGGGTAATAAGAGGACAACGAAAATAGAGATGCTATGATAAATGTGTTATTGTTTTGGAACGTGCGGTCGCAACGCTGAGTTTGAATTTTAAATTTTAAGGTTATGCGTTTTTGTACAAATATAGGAATAAGAGAATTCTTTTTTACTGGTAAGTTTTATATACACACACTTTTCACTTCTAAGTGGAGGACCAGGGTGACCTCAACATCACTGGTGCAAAAGGAACTGGCAATCTATTGCACTATTCTGTCTTGAATGTCATCATGAACCACAATTACGAGATGGAGGAGAGCTAACTGAATATATGATAATGATTAGATGATCACTTCTGAATAATTGTTTTTTGTGTGTTTTCACTAGGAAAACTACGAGCAAATAGCAGGGCAGACTGGTCCCTATAGCCTTTGTTGGCAACCTGTCTAAGAGAAGAAAAACTCTGAATTCATGCCACCTGCTGCCTTGTAGGTCCTATCTCTTTAGGCAAACTTTAAAATAATGTAATTTCAAAAACAAAACCACTTCGCACGTCGTCTGGAAGAAAGGAACACCACCCCCTTTTTTGAGCTGCGACACAAAATAATGGACTCCTCGTGATTATGACAATTGTTTGAAAAAACACAAGACTGGGACACGGCGCTATGGGCCTCTCTGAAAAAATAAAAATATATATCTGATGATACGTAACTCTCAGCAGGACGAAAAATAAGCAGACCCTGAAGTTACAGAGTGAATCTACGGACTGTCAAGAATTACTCAAACCTTCCAAAGTTTACACAAAAAATATTGTGCTTTTAGAACTTTTGTAAATATGTACTATTTATGAGGATAAAATGCAATTATCTTGTGGTGTTTTAAATTGTATACTGTTCAGTTAACATTAACAACGAACTATGTTAAAAAAAAATGTACGTGGATTAAACAAAAATTACTTACACTATAATACATATAACTTATAATACATTCCTTCTTGCTGTAGATTTTGACGGCACGGGTACACAAGTTTTATAATAATACGTATTAAATTCTTTACACCTGAATAACTCGTTTGCGAATATGATCGTCTACGCGGGTAGCTAACTATTGATGACGCAGACTCAAGTATGTTTGTCTTTGTTCAACAGTCACGGTATCTACTTTTGGATTATACTGTTAATATACTGCCAAACCATAGTGACAGTTTCTTGGAGGGAACTTATAGTCTGCCGTGATCAACAGTCGGACAAGACTAGTACACTTCGGATCAAACACTCGTTCACGATAACTTGTGAATACAAACATTAGTACAACTATTTTGAAACAGTTTACTAAACTTTGCTCATATCTGTGGTACGCTTTTCAGACTCTTCTCGACGGAGCTACGCGCATACTTATATAAATATGTAGATGACTTACATATATATATATATACGTATATAATTTACAGTCATAATATATATATATATATATATATATATATATATATATATACGCGCACACACGCGCGCACACACACACACATATATATATATATATATATATATATATATATATATATATATGAAATAACGATGTATATTTTATATATCAAGACCAGTGTTGGAGAAAATGTATGACAAAGTGGGAAAAAACCGATGAAATCCTAACAGACGTTACCTATCACAAGAATTTTTTTCCACTTTGATATCCCATATATATATATATATATATATATATATATATATATATATATATATATATATGAATATCAAATATATATATATGAGGTGATACTTTCTATTGAAGTTACATACATGTGTGTGTGAGTGAGTGAGGAGTGAGTTAGTGAGAGACACAGAAAAAAAAAAATATATATATATATATATATATATATATATAGAGAGAGAGAGAGAGAGATGTGGCTGATACACCCAAATTCGTGAAAAAACTTCCTTGAATGAAAAGGAGTGAATTCGAGACATAAATAAAACGTTTGTCAAGACTCGGGAAACGTTGGATAACATGAAGCTTCAGTTTATTCAAGTGCGATTAATATCTATCTATCTATCTATCTATCTATCTACATACTTATATACGTGAGAGAGAGAGAGAGAGAGAGAGAGAGAGAGACAGAGACAGAGAGAGACAGAGAGAGGCAGAGAGAAACAGAGATAGAGAGGGAGAGACGCATGCATGTTTGTTGGTATGTTAAGGAAATTACTTGAAGTTGTCCGCTTTCCACTCCCTTTGAATATGTCATTATTGACTTTCATTAACTTTTCATTCGCTGGAAACACATTTACCATTAAAAGCAATTAAGTTTAGCACATGAACATGCAAAAATGCATAGCGGTCTTAACATTGCTAAAATATTTCCTGTTTCTAAAGAGCCACCTCACATTTTATAGCATTCATTTAAATTCATAGAATCGTAAATATCACTCTAGTGCACACACACTCACACGACTGACAACCTACTGCGATTAAGTTTTTTATTTAATCTTTCGTAAGCCATAATTTTCTTCATTTCTGGATATAAATGATATAGAAATTGTTTTGTATGTTCGAGTGCTTTCGGATATACTTTTAGTAACAGAAGATTTATGTCCAGAAAAGAAGAATTATAAGAATACAAGTAAAATGAAATGAAAAAAAAACCCCCAAAAACCTTGAACGCAGTACCTTGTAAATCGTATTCATATGTAGCCAGTATAAAAGAAGAATACCTGTCTACAGCAGTGGTGAACAAGCGCTTGGGAAGTTAAGTTAAAGGGAAATAACTGAGAAATAACTAAAACAATCTACTCCGATGGACGAAATAAAAGGGTTCGATCGAAATTCTAACCATCTGAAGAAGATCAGAGCGTAAAACAACCGAAGCATCGTGTATATGGTAACAAAGACGAACATTTTAAAAGTTCGAGCAGTGTAAATATATCTATATATATATTTTTTTCTTTCTAGCAAAATCCTCGTCTGATGAACATTTCTCTTAATAATAATCTAAAAATAATTCAGCAGACGATGTTATTTTATTTTATCGCGGTCGCCATCACTTCCCGGACTTTTTAATCAAGATCAAATTGTAGTATCTTCTTTTATCAGCTTAATCTGATTATCTCTCTCAACTTCTATCTTTCTTTAATTTTCTCAGTGAAACCAAGTAGCGTATGTCTTTTGATTTTCTACGCAATTAAAACGGAATAGACCATTATTTACGAGGTATTGAGAGGAGACGAAACACCTTTAGCTTACTTTCATTCTTTTTTCTTTTTTTGATTTTTTCACTGAAACCAAGTAGTGTATTTTCCCCATATTCCAGGTCAAACAAAACGGAATAGTCCATTATTTATGAGGTTACGATCGTACGAACTAACGAAGATATATATATATATATATATATATATATATATATATATATATATATATATATATATATATATATATATATTTAAATAAAAAGAAAGAACAGTAAGGAGGAAATGGAACTAATGTCTTTAATTTAATTGCAAAATTAAATTCGGGGATTTTAGCTTCCATTTTTGAAACATGGTTAGAACTGTGTAGCGGAAAAAACATATTTTAAATCAATTAATTCATAATATTATATATATAAAGAAATATAGTCTTAAGGTGTGCTATATTTATGGGATAAAGTGCTCAATATCAGAGATAGAGCGTGTGTAAATATAAAAGTGAACATAGAAGTCAACACTTAGAGGCGACAGTCTGTTTCATGCTATATGCAATCGTCAGGCCACAAAACGTGCAATATAATTTGACCCAAATAAATAAACAAAGCGACTTTCGGTAAAAATAACCGCCATAATAGAATACCCACAATGCACCACTAACCCGTATATATATAAATAGCCGAGGAAAAATAACAGCATATGTGGCCTGACGATTGCATATAGCATGAAACAGACTGTCGCCTCTAAGTGTTGACTTTTATGTTCACTTTAATATTATATATATATATATATATATATATATATATATATATATATATATATATAGAGAGAGAGAGAGAGAAAGAGAGAGAAAGAAAGAGAGAGAAAAAACACAATTATATTAGGATGCCTATGTATATTCAAGTATGCTTATGGCATTCAATGCAACCTACTGTCTTGTGTTTTGTTCAAGTTAGCTTAGAATCAAAAGGTACCCACATAGGGGAAAGAGACACTCTGCCAAGGAAACGGATGAGGCTTTTGTTCTCTTTTCTTGTATACAGCTTCGACAACGCTGTGTGGCGGTCGTTAGCAGAAGTTCTTTGGCAGGGACGTTGGTTAATCCCACAAAGGCCATTGGTAACAATGAAGAAAGCTTAATAAAACCAGCTAAGAGATGAAAACAGATAAAAGATGACGGAATGTTATTATAGAAAACATTGATATTGTGGAGACAAATGACTTTATCAAATGTTTTATATAAAGCATCCCATATATTTGTTTAATGTATTTACAATGAAAAGGTAACATCATAATTTTACATATAGGATACACCTTAATTACTATATTTAGGAGATTAAAACAAATGCAGATTTATTAAATATCATTATTCTCAATATTAAATCAAGCGTAATAAAATTATTTAGTCGATTGAAACAATTCCGGGAGGTTGGGAGAGAATTATTCTAAACAGTGAATAAGCCTCGATTGATTAAAACGAAGCAAGTTAATGGTGTTGTTATTATTCTCAATATAGAATTTGAATTTAGCAAAACTATTTAGTAAATCAAAACAATTTAACGATAATGGAAAATGAGTATTGTAAAGAAAGAGCAAAACTTGGTAATATTTTTTTTTGTTTCTTTGTTTTACCGGAGTCAAATAAATCTAACACAAGACGATTATTAAAAACTGAATATAAATTCATAAAATAACATTGTACATTAAAATACGAGGGGGGTGGTTGCTGAAAAATTCATAAGTTGACTATGAAGGAGTGACGCTAGAGTTATGATTTGTGTATGCATTAATTTCAACTCTTCTTATTGTACCCCACCCCCTGTACCTGTAACGGCATTCACCCGGGGTGGCTTGAACCGGCTCCAATATTGGAGTTTCATGGGAATTTGGAATTCACAAGCGATCCCCAAACCCATATGTATAGGCTTCAAATCAGTTCCCAGGAAACCGACAGCCCGACAAGAGCACATGAGATTTGATTATAGTGGTGAAGGCCTCGTGCAGGACCATCCACACTTTTTGAAGGGACGAATACAGAGACCTGGTGCAGCGAATGCCACAAGGTTCCCAAACGACCCTCCGCAGGTTTTGAATTCAGAGTTTTTCCTTCTCCTAGACCAGTTGCCATCCAAGACTATAGAACCCAGTCTGTCCTGATATTTACCCATATAGCTGGAGGGAGAAGGAGAGGATTCACACCTTTCCCAAGGGTATTAGCCCGTAAGTGAATGTAATGGATTCGACTGGAATTCGAACTCGGCTCTCCGATTCCTCAATCCAAGCCGCGGAGGAGGCACGGTGGAGTAATGGATAGCGTCTCTTCTTATTGATAACTACATCGATTCTTTCCAGATAAAATGGCATCTGACTTTTCAAAGAAGACTTCAAAAGTAACTAGTAGAGATTTCTCTTGAATCGTGGTGTTATCAAGTACTGACAGAAAACTTTTTATCCCCTAAAGATATTCATGTTGACATGGTTACTACATTAGGATTTATCAGCAGTTCAAAAATGGTCAGCTGAATTTAGAAGGTGAAGGGAAGGTCTTGAAGATGACCCAAGGTTTGGACATTCTGCAACTGCCACCACTGAGTAAAATATTAATCGTGTTCATCACATAGTGATGGATGACAGGCGACTGTTCTATTAGCATATCCTGTGTGAAAGTTGAGAATACTTAGCACAATTAACTTGGCATGAAGAAGATTTCTTCTCGGTGGGTACCACGACTTTTGACACCTGATCAAACAGCATGGGAAAATCTGACATTATTTCTAGCTGTTTTGTTAACGTTTCTTAATCCAAGATAAGTACTGGGTTCATTATTTTCAGCCATAGACTAAGAGACAGTGGAAACACGCCGGCTCAATTACCCCGGGCAGCACACACACTAGCTATCCCACTGCCCTTAGGAAAGTCATGAATTCATTTTTTCTCCCTCCAGCTAAGGGTTAAATAGCGGGATCAAAATTAGTCTAAAAGAACGAAAATTCTAAATGGTGGAGTAGATAGCAGGAAATTACTCTTTTACCTTACCAAAGAAGACATAACTATTCACAAAGAAAAGAAATCCGCGGAGAACTTTGATACCCCTTCAGGATATGGCGTAAACAAAGAAGATTTACTACGAAGGATGAGCTGAAAGTAATAACCCTTATTTATTTTCATGGAAACTAAGGCACATGTAGAGAGGACTGTGATAAAGAGAAGTCTTCAACGACAAAATAATTTGTTATATTATTCCTGTCATTGGCGATGCACTTTCCAGATGTTCTTACGTTCGTTGAACATCATCAGTATTGTGAAAAGCTGCCCTGAACACGCCTTTCACACATATCTCTATCACTAGCGTTGAAATGCATTACCCACTGCCTCACTGTACTCACATCTCCTGCTTCGTCACGGCAAATGTTAAGCAAGCAACGACAAATATCAATGGATTTCATTTTTTCCCGCACGGAGGTATTCAATGTCGTTTCTCTTATTTATTTCAGTTTTTTTTTGTGATTATGTAGCGCCATGTCACCACGATTTGAAGAATGATAGTCCTCGCTGAAACCTACAAGTTACATCCGCTGAGAGCCAATTCTAATAGATTGATGCATTCAGTGGAGTGAAAGCATGGTTTCTAATGGATGAGAAGAGGGGGGGTCTCAATTGATGGAGTCATATGCTACTGTGACGTCAATATAGCATGTATACCATTTTTCTATTAGAGAGATATTACATTTCTTGGAGTTGTTTAATAACATATATGCCATTATTACACCTGATACGAGAACGAAAACAAAACTGACTTTCATAAAGCGATGAGATACTTCTGTATTTGTGAGGGTTTTGATGGTTAACTTTAAATCCTGTATTTTTATTGTCCTCTCCTCTTAAAAACATTATTTTTCTGCCAGATTATATCGCACTCAGCAACCCCTCGCGTCTTAGTCGCTTTAAAGCCTTGCTTAGGCTGAAATGATTAAACATATTATGAAGAATAAACAGTTTATTAAAGAAAATATGTGCTTATTAAAACTGGCTTGTTTTCAGAAATAATACTCTAGTGAATTCGATAATCACGGGCGCTCTATTACTGTAGCCCTGTGCCAGTCTTACCTTAGCTGAATTCCTATGTTTATTTTGAAATGATACACAAATTGACTAAATCGAGAGTAAATGTATGATTTGAGTAAAATAAATAATCGTATCAAGTTCCTTGGTGATTACGTTCATTTTTGACTAATGACCCTGGTGGCCATCTTGGGCTATGAACGTGCCTTTTCCGCTAATACTAAAGTAATAATAAAATTGACTCTGATTACAAACAAACCAATGGTAATCGAATTCCTTACTTATGATATGGCACGGAATACCATAAGTGGTATTGACGAATAATGTTTCATTCCAAACGCTTAATTACAGAAATAGTTCCACGCAGTCTTCTTCCCTTTGAATATCTCTTCCATATTATATACGTACACGCAAAATCTCTACGAACAGTGATTTTCAAGCTGTACTGGAATGTGAGTAAAATATTCAATAGATGCATCCATAATTTGATCGGCTTAATAAAAATTAGAAATACAACTCTTATTTTCTTTAATATTACTTTCTTTGTCTAGGCTGGTAGACAAGCTGAATGTCTCGGGTTTTTCAGTTATTTCGTTTTTTGGGTCGTTGAGGAAGAAGTATGCCTTCCATGTTTATGTCTGTATGAGCTCCGGCGGACGAGCGAGTGTGTATGTGTGTCTGCGTACCTCATCGGGTGTACGGACATGCGTCGATGTTTGCGTTAGCATGAGTGACATCACGACGACGACCCCCACCCCCACTTCCATAATAACACCAATACACACAATCTACATAAACCCAACATTTTAAAAAAAAATAATCAGTTTGTCTGACAATCGCAAAAGCGTGAAACCCAGGGTCACAAACTCACATTAATCCAACCAAATATATATATATATATATATATATATATATATATATATATATATATATATATATATATATATGATTATTTATTTAAAAATATGCTTCCAACGCTACATAAGAGTTCTCATGTTTCAAAACAAGAGCCGAAAACTTCAATATAATTATTTGAATTAAACTGAATTAAAGTACTAAGCTCTGTTCCATCTTCAAGCGAAATTTTTACTGGAATAACTTATTCCTGAAATTTATGCGTCTTATAAGCATATTCTTTATTGAAATTACCATAGTAATTACCATAAGCATATTCATTATTGAAATTACCATAGTAATCTTAATTTCAATAATATGTAGCGTTGGAATCATATTTTTAAATAAATAATTATATTTATCCTCTACTTTTGTATCGAGCACTATCTTTTTTAAAAATAATAACAAAAATACTAAAGAACTTTGGATTTTTTACCTAACGAGTTCTTTTCTATTTTCTATATATTTTTTTTACACACACACACACACACACGCACACACGCACGCACACACACACACACACACACACACACACACACACACACACACACACACACATATTTAGTTGTTGATGTGAGTTTGTGACCCTGGGTTTCCCGCCCTTGGCGATCGTCAGAGTTTGAAGATCGCGAAAGCGTGAAACTTGAGTAGCGACTCGATCTGTCCTTCGTTGTAGGTTGACATTGTGAAGCATTTTCCTGCATCTACATAGTCTAGGCATTGAGTATTTCAATTGAGTGCGTAAGCAGGTATTTGCCTTTTGGCCTTTCTTTTTTCTTTCCTTGTTTGTATTTCTTTTTTTGTTTAAGGTCATCTGACAAGTTGTTTTTCTCACGAACATTGTTGGGTTTTAGTAGTAGCGGTATATATATATATATATATATATATATATATATATATATAGAGAGAGAGAGAGAGAGAGATTTTGCGAAGCTGGCATTTCATATTGTTAGAGTGAAACACACCTATTATATAGTTAATAGACTCCCTAATATAAGTAGGAATAGTAATAGAAACGGGGGTCGGTTAATCAGTCAGTCGATGTCGGACGACAGTTAGTCGAATACGAAAGTATCAGCGACCACAACTCGATTACTCTGCGTAATACTTATTATATCAAGTTCCTAACGTTTTGTACGTCGAACCTATTTTAGGACCGACTTATTACAAATACAAGTCTCCACTGCGAAACATCTCCACAACACATATTGATAGCCACAACGTTCACAAAGACTGTTTCTCTTTCCATCATTGTGACTCATATACCTTTATCCAAACGTGGATGGCATTTCTTAGTCTGTTGAATAAGAAAGATTTATTTCCATTTCAAGTGGTGCAAAGTTTTACTCATTCATTTCTCACAAGAACGACAGGAATAAAAACATTAAAGAAATCTCTGTATTCAAAATGACGAAAAGCGCAACGATAGGCCAAGTTCCGTTCCGGAAGTGTACATATTGACAATTTCAAACCGTCTGATTTGAGAGATCTTGCGTGAAATAGCTTCGTCTTGGATCAGCAGACTAATTATTTCTTTGATATGATGTCAAAAATTGGAATGTTCTAACGAGTTATATTCCTTAGTCCCACCAGCCCAAACCCACCATGCCCTTGCTCGCGATTGAAAATTATTCTCATTCCTTTCGCGTCCCTTTGGCAAGGAGTAAGTTCCATTCAGAGAAGTTTCTTTTACAGAACTGTTATTTTGTGAAACAGACGCTCAAATGGAGACATCCCTGACCACTATAATCTTAACCACTTCAAGTCGAGAGCCAGCCGTTCTTTAGTCTACATATTCGCATAATATGCGTTTTCTCCTTCCAAGAGTAAGAAGTTTCCTTTTTTTTTGGAAATCCTTTTCTATAGTTCCTGTTTCTAACTATTGACCTCTTCGTCTCCTTCTTTCTAGACTTTCTAACTAACTCCGAAGTGGTTAAGTGTCTCATCTTGCAGTGTAATTATTTCAAACAAACAATCTGGTTTTCGAATCTGTAGGTCAACTGCTGATAGTTGTTCAGAAAGTGCCTGTCAAGCTTTATATAAGAAGTGTAAAGCTCGGACTGTTGTAATGAAAATCTCGAAGACGCTTGACGGGGTTTGGCATGCTGGTTTTCGACATAAGTTGAAAGGTAATGGTATTTCTAGACAAATTTAAGATTTGATCCGATCTTTCTTAACAAGTTATCTTGAATTGCCACTTTTGTAGATCTTTTTACATTAATGCGTGCGTCCCCACAGGGCACTATCCTTGGCCATACATTGTTTCTAATTTTCATCAACGAACTTTCTGATGTCATCGGTTCTCGATTCGCTATCTATGCTGATGGGACAACTATTCACCCTTGTCTTAACGGTAAGTCTGGCAGGTTTCTTAAAGTAAAATTGGTAGCTAGTCTAAGAAACAACCATCAATCCATTTTTAACTGAGGCAAGGAATGGCTTGGTAATTGTAATGCGTCCAGAATGAGCTGCTCTCTTTTAAACGTCAAAGGATTAAAGAATATTATTTAGCCTTACATCAGCATGGCTGATGCTAACCTCCAGGAGACGGACACATTGCGCCTTCTTGGGCTAACTTTTTTCACTGAAATGAAATAGAAAACTTATATTGAATCAGTTGCTACGTTTGTTGCCGGGGAAGTTGGTTCTCTGTGTCGTAAGACAATTTTTCAATTCTGAATCTATCTTACATATTTATAACTCTACAATTCGTCCATAGATTTGGCATTGCTGTCACACCTGATGCGTATACTGTGTATTTAGAGATTCTTGATAAAATCCAAATCTGCCGTAATATAGCTTCCCTCTGTCTTTTCTATCAATACTTTTATCGTTATTTTACTGATGAGCTTTCCGCTTTGGCACCTCGACGTTACGAATTTAAGCGCAGTACTAGATTAGCAGCTACGTCTCATTCCTCAATTTAAACTGTTAGACAAACGTAAATTCTATACTAACAGTTTTTTCTCTACACTTCTCGCTTGTGGAAATCTCCCCGGCTTTTTGCATTCCACTCAACTTTGATATTCAAAATTTTAAATGCAACGTCAGGCATAATCTTCTGTTAGTTGGTTACTTTTATTTTATTGTCCGCTATCCTTAATAATGTCATATTTTTTTTCAGATTCTTTGGGCAAATGATTAAAAAAAAACAACAATAGACGCCATTTTTGGAGGATATGTCAAAGAGATAACTGTTAAAATTAGAATGAACGGGTTAGGAATGTCATGTCTGGAAAGAATCCTCTTGGGTGTCATTTTCATAAAGTAGCAGTTCTTGGAAAGACGATACTCGGGTGGAACTTACTTAATATTAATGGAATACGAAGGGAATGAGTGAGGTTGCACTGAGTGTGGGCAGGGGTGGCAGATCTTAGGTGTAAGGATTAAAGCTAGAGTATCTCAGGAATGTAGGTATATTTCACAACAAAATTCTTTGAATACTTGCGCGTATTCTTGCAGTGAATCGGATTGAAATCTATAATTGTTTTTAGATATAATGAAGGCGGTTAAAACGATGATTGTTAGGTAGCAGCTGACGAGATATTTCGTCGATGATACGTCCCACATTTTATATAAATAAGTCTTAGGAGAAAAGTTTGCATTTCTCATATAATTGAAAAAAATTCTGTCTGTATTGGATTTGCTTAGAGAAATACGGGAAAAGAAATATCCCAGTTACAAGTGATTGTGTTACGAAAAACAAACGATTCTTTTTAGGACGTACTAAAGCATGTTTCAAGAGGTGATTTTTGTTTCTTAATAATATATATTTTCTCTGCATTGCATTTAAAGTATACACTTTAATATTATTTTCATCGGACGGGCTCTGCGTTGAGATCATTGATTTGTTTTTCGCGGCTTAGTAAACATTTTCACGTTATTTAAAGACAGAAAAAGTTTTACATTGTAAGAAAGTTTTCGAAGTAATAATGATTTACTGAGACACGTTCTACTAATTAACCCATAGCAATGGGAGTTGGGAGGAGAAGAGGTAGATACATACTTTTTCTTAGAAAGGACTTCATAAGAGTAAATAATGTTCATATATATATATATATATATATATATATATATATATATATATATATATATATATATATATATAAGTGGATATTATAGTCAACACCCAACGGTGACATGGGCTGATGATTGCATATAAGCATGAAACAGACTGTTACAGATTGGTGTTGACTTCAAAGTTCACTTTCTTTATATTTATATAATTCATGCTTCAACGCAATCTTTTTATATATATATTATATATATATATATATATATATATATATATATATATATCATTGGACACTAAGCACAATAGCAAGTGACAACAGTCTAATTCATGCTTCAACGCAATCTTATATATATATATATATTAAATAAAAACAGACCACTTTCAGTTTCCATATAATTAATTATTTCACCACAGCCCTTTTAAAAGGACTGCGGATCATCAGACTTCCAAACCCAAAATTTATTACATGGAAACTTAAAGTGGTCTGTTTTTATTTAAAATATTTGCTCTGGATTTACATTGAGCTCTCTGGATTTTATCCTCCTTAGGTTTACCCATACGGATTACCTAGTTTTTCATAAATATATATATATATATATATATATATATATATATATATATATATATATATAGTTCAGCCCAATACCAAGCCCAATACCAAGTGACAACAATCTACTTCATGCTTCAGCTAAAATCTTCAGGCCATGTGTGTTGTGTTTTGGCTCGGTTATTTATCGTGAATCATGGGTAGTAATGAGTATTGTATTATCATAAATATGCATATAAAATAAGTCGATCCAAAAAACATGGCCTGAAAATTGTGTTCGAGCATAAAAAAGAATGTCGCCGCTTGGTGTTAAACGCAGTGTACACTTATATTTATATAGGCTCGATCTCATATTTGGAACACTTTTGCTAAAAAGCGTAGCATACCATAAAGCATAATTTTTATCGCCTACATCTACACACACACACATACACACACACACACAAACACACACATATATATGTGTGTGTATGAGAAAATTATAAACGAAGACATCAGTTATAATGATGTTGAGGCATTAAATTTCTTATTTTTAAACAGCACAAATATAAACAAAAGGGTTGGGAAACAATGAAATCGGCTAAGTTGCGCTTCTAAACATGTCGAGTGCTAGGAATTTAAAAACTTAAGTCTAAGGATTTTAGTTTACTTCCATGTTTAGCGTTTCCTTTTCCTGCATAATTATTAACGTATTCGTTTATATTTCGCCCCCTCCCATATATATATATATATATATATACATATATACTTCTATGTGTGTGTGTGTATGTGTGCGCGCGCGCGCGTGTGTGTGTGTGTATGTTACCAAGTTTTGGGAAATCACACCAATATAGGATTATCTTTAAAACAGGGATCGCAATTTATTACAAAAAAGAGTATATAAATGTATCGCAAGGAATAAAATTATATTCTAAAGTACCTTTCGTCCGACACATTTTCAGGAAACATTAACTTTTTACCCTTCCCATTGTTAGTGCTATTTTAAAATCACTTGTTGAAAAAAGAATTTTCTTTTCATCAATTTTGTTTTATTCTGACGATATATTTCGGAAGATGAGTCAGGCGAAAGGTACCTTAGATTATAATTTTATTTGTTGTGATAGTCTTATATCCATTTTTTTTAATCATATATATATATATATATATATATATATATATATATATATATATATATATATATATATATATATATATATATATATATATATATATATATATATATATATATATATAGAAGCATGGCCCGTCGTTACCCATGCTTGATTCAAAAAAATCGTACGACTCATACAGCATTCACTATCACTTGACTTAAAATATTTTTGCTTTTGCTTGCCTTTAAAGGAGTGCCCTTTGCCGTGCTGATGTTGCTACATGCCTTACTTCTTGCCTGTCTCACACTGCGAATTTTTCTAAGCTCTATACTAAACATTAAATCTGTTACGAAAAAGAACTAAACAAAATGAACACAAAACGATCAGCTTAAAAAAAGGACTCGTAACTGAAAAACCGAATGAAAAAAGAATGTTAACAACAAATACTTTTTCACACCCAACCCAGTTCTGCGGAATCAGAATCAACGTTGAGTTTAAGCCAGCGAATGAGCCAATTGGAGTAAAGTGCCATGCAAATTTAAATTTTTCCCACTTGTGACGAATGAAGCTATCGATTTTTTTTTGCATGCTAGCATGCTAGTTAACATTCGAGTCAGTCAGCTGTTGGCTTTCATGCTGGCCAATAGAATCTTTCTGCCTATTCGTGGCAGCCAGCTATAGGCTCTCACTCTGGCCAGTAGAAAATGGCCGTAAACTACATGAAAACTGCCTGTCTGTCACTGTCTATCTCAGTCTGTTCCTATCTATCTATCTATCTATCTATCTATCTATCTATCTATCTATCTATGTCAATTTCTAATTAACATTTGAAGTCTGTCTATATCTATTGATCGATAAACTTCTTAAACAATACGAATTGACCACGGAAGTGTTATTTTCAAGCTTATTTTAATGAAAACTCTGTTGCTACTGTTACAGACATCTTTTCGAATTGTCCCTTCAAGATGTGAGCGATAACAACTCTGCATGTCTTCCTATCATTCGGGACAATAAACAGTATTTGTTCCTTTATTATATAAAAACTATCTATCTATCCTGTTCTCACATTATTCCGTTCATCATAAAAATATCTATCTATCTATCTATAATTATCTATGGCTATAATTACTGTCACATTATTGAAGCTCATCTATCTATCTATCTATCTATCTATCTATCTATCTATCTATCTATCTATCTATCTATCTATGGCTATAATTACTGTCACATTATTGAAGCTCATCTATCTATCTATCTATCTATCTATCTATCTATCTATCTATCTATCTATCTATGGCTATAATTACTGTCAAATTATTGGAGCCATTCTATCTATCTATCTATCTATCTATCTATCTATCTATCTATCTATCTATCTATCTATCTATCTAAGCTTATTCCTATCTCCAGGTATCTATCTATCTATCTATGGCTATAATTCCTGTCAAATTATTGGAGCCCTTCTATCTATCTATCTATCTATCTATCTATCTATCTATCTATCTATCTATCTATCTAATCTATTCTATCTCCAGGTATATTCTATCTAGGTATCTATCTATCTATCTATCTATCTATCTATCTATCTATCTATCTATCTATCTATCTATCTATCTATCTATCTATTTCAGCTTATTCCTATCTCTATGTATGTATGTATGTATGTATGTATGTATCTATCTATCTATCTATCTATCTCTGGCTATAATTACTGTCAAATTATTGAAGCCCTCCTATCCCGTATGTTCCAGAAGTGTCAAGTGTCTCTTTCTGATTTAATGTACAAATGATATTTTCACTATTTTTCATTTTAAACTTTCTTGTTCCTCATATGTCCTGTTCATGGTTTATACATACAAGACATTAAAACATTAAGCATTAACATACCAACTTATCAGTGCAATTGTCTCTGCATTTAAAAACTGGTTTAATTGTATATACACGCATGCGTGTAAGCAGGCAGACAGGTTTCCCTGATATGTGTAAGCCTCGAATTATCAGCAAAATCCAAGATCTTCCTTAAATGCTGATTTAGTATACTTGACATTGTATTTTCCGTTTTGTGTTTTAAAACTGTCATGCACATCATGTATATTGGACATACACGTAGTTCTGCTTTTAGTCTGTTAACGGTACTGAAAAAATATACCAGACTGTGTGTATAGCAAAAATATGAATTAATCTATGAAATGGATAATTCTATTACGTTTTTATATTTAAAAGCATTGATCTCTGAATTACAAAGGAAATATGTAGACTTATGCAGAGCAGGTTTTTATCTATCTATCTATCTATCTATCTATCTATCTATCTATCTATGTCAGTTTGTAATTAAATATTAAGGTCGGTTCACATATCTATCTATCTATCTATCTATCTATCTATCTATCTATCTATCTATCTATCTGGCTTACGGCCACATCACGTTGGAATCCCAGTTCCAGTAAGATCATCGAAGTTAAGCAACGCCGAACCTGGTCACCACCACTTGGTGGCTGCTTGATAATACCAGGTATTCTAAGCCTGGATGTATGGGTGGTGTTTATGGACAATGGCTCGCAAATAATCGGTGAGCCGTGTTCCAATTCCTGTTGAGTTCTTTATCTTCACTTACATGCTAATACAAAAGGTATGGAGCCACTTCTCCCCTCTCCCGTTATGGGTTAATTATTAAAGCTTGTATCACTAAACTTTTCGATCTAAAAATATTTTTCTGGCTTTAAATAACTTACAAAGTATTGATAATCCATATAAAACTAATCAGTCAAGTAATCAATCATTTAATATCTATCTATCTTGGTATATAACTATCTAAGTTTGTAATTAAATCTTAAAGTCTGTTCATATCTATCTATCTATCTATCTATCTATCTATCTACACAGAAACACACACTTACGAATATACATTATCATCTGAATCCCCAAAGACAAACTAAAATTATTATACACTTATGTACATAAAGCAATATTTACGTTTTTTTCTTCAGTTAGGCGTAGCTTAGAGAGGACGTCTCATCTTTCCTTGCATTTGGAACGCCATTAATAATACTAACTTTTCTTTAAAAAGTCAAATGCATGTGAAACCTGATAAACCAATGAAAATCGAACAACACAATGAAAGAAGTTTTTTTCAAATCGCATTCTCTTATGGAGCTTTAATAAAAGTGCCAATATGTTTGATTGATAAACGATACCTATTTGTTCTTTTTATGCTTCTATCTATATCTATCTATCTATCTATCTATCTATCTATCTATCTATCTATCTATCCTGAAACATGTTTTATACTCTCCCACTCTCTCTCACTTTCTCTCTCTCTCTCCATATATATATATATATATATATATATATATATATATATATATATATATATATATATAATTTAGTATAGGAGATTAAAACAAAACATGTTAAAATCATTACAGAATAGCTTTCGTCATTTTTCTTATCTTATACCTGGATACATGCATACATATACATATACATATATTTTATATATAAAGAAATAATCATACATAGAATCAATCAGCAATATTAATGCGATTAATGGCGAAATCACTTCGCTAGTAGAACATAATGTATGCATTAAAATACTGTTAATCCATTGAATGATGTGATTCTCATTTATAAAACTGTTGTCAGATGTTTCTAGTGTATATTTTTTTAAAGTTGAGCAAGTACTTTCGAAGATGCATGTCTTCATCATCGGGCTCTAATTTTTTTCCCTTAAAGTTAAAAGTGGAAGACGAAATAATTGTTTGTAGACCGAAAGATGTTTTTTTTTTTAATAATGCGCTATTTATTGGCGGTTGTACAATCTCGGAACGTGCGAGTCGCAACGCTAAAGTTCAAAATTTCAAGTGAGAATTTTTATATGAATTTTGTAATATGGTAAATCCAGGTATTCTTTTTTTCAAGTGTTTTTCAGTTAACATGACATGAACAAAGTATATAGTTCAATTAATATAGTGATATGTCTTAGTAGTTTTTTCTCAGGAATTTTGTACAGCGAATCAATTGTTTTTTTATAAACATATTAAATTAGGCAGCATATATTTTATATATAAAAAAACAATCATACATATATATATATATATATATATATATATATATATATATATTAGTGAATGTACATACTATCCAACATCGATAAAACAACTCGAAGTTTCATGCAGTTGATGCAATCTTCTGGTGTAGAGATAATGACCATCAGAATCTTCACACCTGAACATTGCATTAACTGCATGTAACTCCAAACTGTTTTATCGACGTTGGATATTATGCATATTTCCTAAAATATACTTATAGCTCTGTTCCATAACATTGAGCACTATATGTATAACACCTGGGAAAGAAATATACTTTCATGTATGTACATTTTTAACCTAACCATATATATATATATATATATATATATATATATATATATATATATATATATGCCGACTAGTAAGCATGAAGACTAAGTTGAATGAGAAATTTTGAATCAGTAACTTTCTGTCTTAGATAAGCACCAATTTCATTCTTTACAACGCTGACATCATGTTAGATATATAAAGAATATCCGCAGTTTCCCAGCGTAATCACCGTTTTATGTCCTTAACATATGCATCGGCAGGGAGAGAGGTACCTTACTCATCTGCTGATGCGTTTTAAAAATTCCTCTCCATCAACGAGAACACCGCTTAGCTCGAGTTCTACTATAAATTCTACTACCTGATGTGATTTACCGGACATAAAAGGCTATCTGGGATTTACGAAAGTGTAAACAAATTTTTCGCTCTTAAGTCTTCCGAGTAAACATTTGCATATACGATGCGTAGGTGAGAATTAATGTCAGTATGAATCTGTGTGAAATTTATATTTCTGTAATTTTTTTTTTTTTTAAACATTACACCAAATGCAAGGCAATAAAGCCACTGAGACAGATAAGCTCACTTAGTAAGTAAAAAGAAAAAATATTAGGGAGCGAGGACAATAGAAATGTAATCAAGAATATAATGATCGACATTGCATTTAAATTTGTAAAGGTCAAAGTTGACGGGGAAAATGAAAACAGAAGAGTTTTCTACATGAGTGAAAAGAAACTGTTAGCATAGAACTTACAGTTGCATCTAGCCAATTCAACTTTGAATTGATGAAATCTTGCTAACAATCTAGTATTGCGCTAAAATTCATAAAGTTTAGGTATCATTGCGAAGAGTTCGCCCGAAAAATTACTAGGAAAGTATTTACAGAAAAGACACAGGGACGCTACTTTACAGCTGTGGGAAAGTCGCCGAAGCCGAGACGCCAGGTCAGGGCCAATAATATTGCTGGTTCTTCTTTGTATTATATCAAGAATCTCTAGATATACAGCAGGAGCACCGGATCATATGTGGCAGCAATATTCAAAGCAGGATGGACTTATAATTATGTAAGATAGATTCAGGAGAGAAAAATTGTCTAGCAAGGCATAGTGAACCAACTTTCATAGCAGTAGACTTCGCAGTTGATGCAATATCATCTTTCCACTTCATGTCAGCCGTGAATGTTAGCCCGAGAAGGCGCAATGAGTAACTCTCCTGGAGGTTAACATCAGCCATGATGATGGGAGGAAGAAAATCTTCCTTCAGATCATTTCTAGAAAGTACTTTCATTTTGGAGGCGTTAAAAATAACATGCCATTACTTGCCCCAGTTAACAACATACTGCAGTTCATTTTTTTTAGATCAGCTGACAATTTGGCCTTATCGAACTAAAGAGGCTTAATATTGAGACAGGAATTAGCATCACCCATGATGATGGGAGGAAGAAAATCTTCTTTCAGATCATTTCTAGAAAGTACTTTCATTTTGGAGGCGTTAAAAATAACATGCCATTACTTGCCCCAGTTAACAACATACTGTAGTTCATTTTTTTTAGATCAGCTGACAATTTGGCCTTATCGAACTAAAGAGGCTTAATATTGAGACAGGAATTAGCATCACCCATGATGATGGGAGGAAGAAAATCTTCTTTCAGATCATTTCTAGAAAGTACTTTCATTTTGGAGGCGTTAAAAATAACATGCCATTACTTGCCCCAGTTAACAACATACTGTAGTTCATTTTTTTTAGATCAGCTGACAATTTGGCCTTATCGAACTAAGGAGGCTTAATATTGAAACAGGAATTAGCATCACCCATGATGATGGGAGGAAGAAAATCTTCCTTCAGATCATGTCTAGAAAGTACTTTCATTTTGGAGGCGTTAAAAATAACATGCCATTACTTGCCCCAGTTAACAACATACTGTAGTTCATTATTTAGATCAGTTGCCAATTTGGCCTTATCGAATTGAAAAGACTCAATATTGAGACAGGAGTAAATGATTGTGTCATCAGCATAGGTACCAAGTTGAAAACTGATGCCACCAGGAAGTTCATTGATAAAAAATTAAGAACAAATTAATCCAAAGATACAGCCCCGAGGAACACCTGCAGTGGTACTAAAAGATCTAGAAGAGAGGCCATTCAGGACAACTTTAATTTCGCGATTACCAGCTTTAATTTTATTAAATAATCCCGCTGTTAAAATACATATGAATTATTTATAATTAGCCGTTTATATCGGCACGTTGATAGAGCGGTTTTTGAGCGCTTCAAACTTATTCTGTGTCGTTTTAAAACGTTTATGGGTAAAGCAATTAATGTCTCTGTAGTTTTCGAAATCAATTGAAAAAGTAAAAAAATGATACATATTATTTTTCAAATCTTACATAATGGTGAGATTGTCAGTAGCATTAGCGCCTGTCATGTAAATGAAGCCGATGATCACAATGTAAAGCTGTCCGTTTGTATCCGAGAAAGCCTCTCTGTTAGGGTGGCTAGCTAATCGTTCTTGTAGACCCCCGCTTAGGCGCATTTTTATTTGTTGAACACCCAAAGACCCGATACTGCAACTATGTTAAGGGGACTTTTGTTACAGTTTCTGGGAGAGAGCGCATAATATGACGTGATCACAAGGCTAGCACACTCAAATTCTATGTCACGATGACTTCGTGATAACGCAACCATCGACGGCTTCCGAATAGTTTAGGTCAATCCGTGGTATAGTTGTCAGAGACGTATTGATCGTCTCCTCAGGCCGGTATTATTCAAAGGACAAATCGGCCGTGATAAGATTCGAACGCAGGTCTCATGTTTGGAACGCTAGCTTTCTAATTACACGTCTGCGCATCCACTAACGCATATGTAGTCGTAAAACCTAGTCCCGAATAAAAGAGCTGCCACTCCACTGGCTGGCAAATATGGCTGACGTAGTCTTAATTTATTTGCCAAACTGAATGCGTTAGTTCCAGACTCCGAACATAAGCATCAGTATAAATATACATTCTAATATCACACTAATGTACGCGGAGTAAAATGGATCAAGAAAACAGCTTGCCCTTCAGATGAACTGTCAAATAATAGAAGATTATTAAATCTGTCGCTTTATTCGATATTTGGATAAAAATCAAAATTCTATCCAGCTCAAAAAGACATATGAAAATGACACAAATCAAAGATTAGCAATATACGCACACACAAACACAAAAAAGATGGCAGCCAGGCTTGCTTTAAGAACGCATGCGCTCTGTTCATGTGTTACATTGCGAGCAAAATATCTGCTGCAACTCACACCAGAATATTTCTAATACAATTTTTGGCCAGTGAAAAATCAATTCTCTTTGTTGTTGTGGATGCTCGACTAAGAAGATACAGAAGACATTTTCCTTCGGCCGATATCTTGATTGCTGCGTTGTACTATTTATAAAATGTCTCAGACATCCAATGGACCCAATAATGGGGATTATTCTTCATCCCAATGATAACTGTACTTGTATAAATGTCCAGTTGGAAGCCGTACTCCGATATCTAGTATTTTTATTTGCCTTTTCTTTTCTCTTTTTATCTTTTCTTTCTGATAATATCTTATTGGCACACTTTGCATATTTTTATCTTCTTTCTTTCTTTCTTTCTTTCTTTCTTTCTTTCTTTCTTGTAATCTTTGATTTAATTACATGTGCATGCTCTCTTTATTGTTTCTTGTTTTCGCTTTATTTTATGATATACCGTATACTCGTGTATAAAGCGACTTCATATATAGTTCGATCCCTGAATTTTTTTTTGCATGAATTTTAACCCTTCCAGAAAAAAAAATTACCTTTGAAAGTACAATCGGTCACAAAAAAGGCTATACCTGTGTATAGTGCGACCCCCTATTTTTGCATAAAAATGATCGTAAAAGTTCGCACTATACTCGAGAACATACGGTAATTTTGCGTATGTCCCAGTACGAACTTTACTCGTTCTAGGACGGCATAAGGCCAATTAAAAATAAGTAGGTAAGAAGATTATGATAAACCATTCTGCTAAGTGAAAAGAGCCAAATCTTCGCTTCCTATCCGGAATCGGACACTAGTGGAAAATTGTGACGAACGTGCGTCAGTACAGATGCCAAAGAGGAAATCGGGTCGCGTGCGGACATGTTTGTTAACACCAGTTACATCCGGGTTTTCCCTTTAGCAGTGGTACAGTTTGGCATGTCTAGTTAGATACAGACCTCTCTGCACCAGGTCAACATCAAGTTCTTTGTAAGATACCTCACGCCAATAAAAGATGGGAGAAAAACAGCAATCGGCAGTTGGCAAGACAAGGTGTCTTGTGAAGTCGGTTCCGTTGGCATTTTTTAGTTCCTCAAGTGATTTCCGAGGCAGTGTTAATTTTTTTATTTTTTATCTCCCGTCTCTTTCCTCTCTCTCCTTATTATAGCCGTAGTTGTTGGGGCAGCAACACTCTCAACAGACACTTTGTTTACATTACAAGAGAAATATGCATTTTGACCCTGTATATCAGTGAAATATTTTTGTCACTCTGTTTAACATTTTCCCTCTTTCTTCAATCCTTTCTAACATATTATTTTGACTTTGTTTTTCTTTTCCATATTTTCTTGTCAGTTTTTATTGTTCTCCTTTCCAGTAGAAGCTTAAACTCCCATCTCAATCAATATTTTACATAAAAATCATTTTTCAAAATATTGCCCTGTCATTGCCACAGAAGAACCTATTGACAGGTCATGCAAGAACTCAATTCACCTAAAGATGAGTTGCGCCAACGATCCTGCTATAATCACTCCATATTTTCGATATACAGGGTGAGTCGCGCACCATAGGGGTTAATTGCTTAATGGTGTTTTAAATGTCTAATTTGTTTTTATAGGTCCTGTTGAGTGGGCATCGAGGTCACACAAGATCTCACACCCTCGGATTTTTTTTCTGTGGGGCCATTTTAAATTAGTTGTTTATCAGACGCACCTAAGAAATATTGAGGAATTTAAAGAATTAAATACGAATGCAGTCAAATGAGAGAGGAAAACTCTCCGACGTGTTAATAAACAATGCAGACACAGTATTGACATATATTTTGAAAAAAAGACATTTTGAACAGCATATATAACAATTAAATAACTACTAAATACAATTCTCATGTATCTGTGATGTCAACGAACGCATGTTGTCACTTTTGTAATGTCAACGAATAGAGACTTTGTAATCGCAGATACAACTATAGTAACGCCGTTGAACAATACTGATGTCAAACGCCTTCAAATATCACTCGCACTAATAGTACTTGCTCGATAATATTCGCACGCAAAGTAACCGCCGAATAGTGATCCGAATAGTAATCCGTATATTGATCAGTATAGAAAATAGCGTAGAGAAGAGAATCACGAACCGTATAGGAATAGAGGATAGAGAAGAAATAGTGATCCGTATAGTACTAGAGGATAGAATAGAAATAGCGATCACTCAGACGTCTCGCTACTTCCTACTTATGAGTTTCCCCCGTGGTAACGTGATCCACTTAATTCAAGAAGGCACGGTGGAGTAATGGATAGCGGCTTGGATTGAGGAATCGGAGAGCCGAGTTCGAATTCCAGTCGAATCCATTACATTCACTTACGTGCTAACACCCTTGGGAAAGGTGTGAATCCTCTTCTCCCTCCAGCTATGGGTAAAATAGCAGGACAGACTGGGTTCTATAGCCTTGGATGGCAACTGGTCTAGGAGAAGGAAAACTCTGAATTCAACCTGCTCCATTCACCCTCCTCTGAGGGTGAATGGAGTCTCTTTGAGCCTTGACCCTTGATAGCCCTAGCGAAGCATCAAGAATTCAGCTATTTTGATAAGATTATGAACTACACCAATCAAAGTATTGGTGAGTTCAGACTCGGCTGAAACCGCAAGATGATGATGATAATTCACTAATGGGATTACCTGCGTTTCCTCTCTGGCGATACGTGTTCAAACTCCAGTGTCGGCAGCGACACTTTATTAGTATATAACATATGTGTATATATACATTTAATAAATTATCCTTACGGTGCGCACATTTTGTCTCACACTTTCGTCTTCCAATTTTGCTCGCTTACCCAAGTTTTAAGAACGAGGAGGATAGTGAACCGGACGATAGTCAAACCTATCTACTCCCACTAAAGAAAAGATTGAGAGCTAAATTCTTTCTAAGAATCATGCAAAGATATACTTTTTCGATATATCACTGATAGCACGATGATTGTTACCATACTGGTCTTCCACGTAATTGCTGTAAACCAAATAACGCATGGAATTTTAGACTTCTGACAGTTTCCTTATCATTTCTACGCCTTTAGAATCATATTTTTAATGTCGCTTGTTGGGAGCGTGAACCTGGATGGGATTAACTCAAAATAACAAACAGCGAACATCACTGGGAAATAATAAAGTTAAGAGAATCCGCATATATACTGTGTTCAGATTAGGAAATGAGCAAACGAAGAAGTGTCATTTAATAGCCTGTGGAAACCATTAATCAGGTCAGAATAAGCAATGAAGTTGAGAAGTGAGATCACTACCGATGTTTGATGGGTTAATTGAAAGGTCACAATTTCAGTACATAGGTCAGGAGAAGACAATTCCCAAAATACGTTAAGTGCAGGCGATAGACGTTATGAGTATCTGTACGGATACCCCTGACTCGAAATTCAGAAACACAGCAGACATTCGAGGAAATACTTTCACTGAAACTTGTAAAAAAAAAAAAAAGCCAAAAATCAAAGACGAAGAAATTAGCACGCCCCCACCCCAAAAATAAAAAAAAACAAAACAATTTTTTTTTCTTTAAATTTATTTGATTTTTGCTTTAAACTACTGGGTGGTTTTGCGTATTTTATTCTCTAAAAAAGACCCATTGGTCTGTATGATCAACACTGCCTGTTTCCGCTAAGTCTAAGAATGTGCTTCCCAAGAAAAAGATTGAACTCACTCAGAATTCTCAATTACTATGCCAGTAAATCTATGAAACAGCCTTTAATCTAGAATTTGGAACCTGAAACCTGACAGTCTCAGACTCATATTTAGCAATAATGGACCAGGACTAAAAAAAAACAAAAAAAACAAAAAACAGTACGAGGTATCCCAGAGATATGTAGAACGGAACGAGAATAATTTAAATCTATAAATCAAATAATCTTAAATCAAGTGTTCAATATGAATTGATAGACAGCGTGCAGCGCGCTATAATATCTTCCAGTAATAATGCTGCTGTTAAGAGAACTTGTTTTTATGAATTAATCTTCTCCGAGTTCTAAGTGATTTTTTTAAGCATTTCACCTCAAGCAAGGCGGGTGTGCCACTAGTACGCAAGGGGCTACAGAGAGTGTAAGGGAAAAGACTGATTATAGGCGGGAGTGGGGTGAGGAATGGATAAAAAGAGGAATAGGTATCGAGGCAACAGAAGATGCTGATTGACATTACATTTAAATTTTTGAAGATCATAGTTATCAGGGAAACATTTAAGAGGAAGGGATATCGACTGTCGAGAAGTGCCAGCGAAGAAGCTGTTGGAGTAGAAGAGGCGATTATATTTAACTGATTTGACAGTAAAAAGGTGGGACCAAGATGCCAACCTAGTAGCACGCTTAAATTCATGCCATCGTCAGAACAGATGCCATGAAAATATATATAGAAAAGACGGAGAGAAGCCACAGTACTTTCGGTGAGAAAGTGACTGAAGTCGGGAATCCAAATCAGGACCAACCACATTCTATATCCGTCTTAGATAAAAAATTTCAAATATTTTTTGGCATAGTCCAATGACCTTGCAAGTGAAGGTCTTCGTATTCGTATTCGTTACTTGGCGTCAAAATTAAGCGATTTGGCTGGCGAAGTCAGTTGTTGCAGAAATCTGCTTCAGTCTGTTTACTACCATTTGCTGATGTGACATGTAAACTATACCATAAAAAATTTAGTTATTTTGAAGTATTTCTAACTTTTTGCCTGTTAGCCTTTATGTTTTTTCCTTTTTAGCCACTGACAAAAATCACTAAAATGATAATAAAATCTTTTTTTTATTTGCTAAAACTTTTTTGTTTTTCTTGTCGTTGCCTTTACTCCGCTTTATTTTATTTCTTTGGTTGCATACGTGACAACGGCCCAATCTTATGTCGATCTTTGTATTCCTTCGGTGTCAGGAGAGGAAAACTCAACACTTTGGGATTTATAGTCCCAATAGGCCGTTCATATTATCTACATATTGAAACTGCAACATTTTTCAAAATTTTTCAAAGAGCTGCTGTTGAATCTATTCCAAATAGATAAAATCTCGTCAATGTTTTAGATTTTGTCTCGATTGTTTGAACATGAACAGCAGATATTTAAAACCGTTTTGGAAGTACTCCGATTGGCTGATAGCGAGAATAACCAGTGTTATAGATTTTGTGTTGCTCTCTACTGCACCGTACACAGGACAATTCGCCCAAGGAAGTGGCCTTTAGGAAATTATAGTATTCTGCCACATAGCCTGTGCATATAAAGGGTGCGATGGGTAAATTGTCGCCATTTTATATTTTTAATTTCACGGATGGGCGTTGTTTGTTTTTGATTTAGTCGACTGTACAGTATAGTAGAATCGGTTGGGCACTTTTTTGTGAGAAAAAGAGCACCATGACGCAATTTACTCGGCCAGAAATCTGGCAACGGCATGCTGTACTGCTTGGCATTCGCGCCGGAAGCTCCAAATGCGCTGTAAGCTCCAAACGAAATATTCAGAGTGTTTGAATGTCAATCTGAGGACAAAGCAGTGGATTCGGAAAGAGTTGGATGATGTGGTGTTTGGTGTTATGCCTCCATTCATCTTCCTACAGGGGCTCAGATTCAACACGGAAGTGTCTTAAGGAGGTACTGCTGCACTGGGTCAAGAGGGTGGCTGCTGGAAGATACTATGTCTGGCAACAGGACTCTGCACAAACTCATACAAGCAAGAAAATCCAGTTATGGCTGTCATGCAATTTCTGTGGCTACATGGGCAATTACATCTGGCCACCAAACTCTCCAGACTGCAACCCTATTGATTATTATGCCTGGGGTGCAGTTGTGCGAGAGACTAATAAAACTCTTTTGTAACACCAAAGATGAACTGAAGGCAATGATTATGGCAGCATTCACAAACTTAAACAAGGAGACAATCCAGAAGAGATGCAGAAGATTCTGAAGTCGTCTGAGGACGATGGTTAAAGCCGATGGAGATTTTACGAAATAAACTTACTCTTTACTATGTCAAGATATTTTTCTGTAATTTTGGTAAATATATCTGTTAAAATGAGATGTCAATGTTATTTTTATTTCATCTTTTTGTTTTGCTTAATTTAGACGACAATTTATCCATCGCACTCTCTATTGGGATGTCCGTTAGGTTTATTAAGTACTACTTAATAATTGAACGAACTTTTTGGCCATCCTAACCCATTAATTCCTAGTAAAAGGGATTATGCTAGATTAAAATGAACGAAAATGTAATAGATTTGAATTATACTTGTTTCCTTAGTAATGATTGCTTTAATACATAATCTCTGGCGTATGATGATCAAAAGAATTACTGCTATCTATTAAGATAAAGATCTCAGTGGAAAGTGGTAAACTATTAGGTCGATTCAAAACTTCTATGGAAAGATTTTGGCAAATGTTAGGGAAATCCTAGAAGTGCCTCTATTTACATTGTTCGGACTATCGTCCTCATCTTTGTTGCCATATTTATCACAGCGTTTCGGCCGTTGTACGCTCCGGCCTTATTCGGGTGGTTGGAATTTCAAACTGAACCATTTATTTCGCTCGCTGGTGTAGACTGTTCTATCCCCACATGCCATGTTTAATGGATGTCAGTTATCAGTTATCTCCTGCAAATTCCCCTCTCCAAGTTTTCCACTACCTTAAATGGGTATTGAACTCACACTCTTTTGGGTCTTGGTACTGGATCAAACCAACGTCTTTATCCACTGTGCCATGTGTCCTTGAGGATATCTGCGTATGAATTTCTGGGTATTATAAACCTAATGTCTCAGCAACCATTTTTTACCAGTGACATATTGCAATTTTTGCTATTATCATTGCATGTTTTTACCAGAGCTCATATTGCAATTTTTGTTGTTATTATCGCTTTTCTCTGGCACTCCTTATTACTGGTTCCCATATTGTATTCATTTCTATGCTTGGTCGGCGCAGGAGATTTTTGTGGCCTAGCATATGTACTGATTCCTTAAGTTTACGAATTTTCCAATGGTTTTCTTTGCTTATGATCTCAACCTTATTACACAGAAGGCGGTGATCCCCCTTTTCTCTCCATATGTTGTCAGCCACGCCTGACCTTTCCACTTACCCTCGTGTTACAGCTTTCTGGTGTTCTTGAAGCCTTACCTTAAGGGGGAGGCCTATCTCCCATTTATATTCCTTTTCGCAGCTGCACGGGATAGCGCACACGCAGTCTTTAGTCAGGGGTTATTTTATTATATTAGTTCAACCATAGGATAAGGCGTTGAGTATTATGTTGGAAATTGCGGATAAACTGTCCGAACTTCATATTTTGCTATTTTTGTTCAAATACTTTCGACTTTCCCAACATAAACCACATCGTTTCTTAATAACTCCAGTTCTTTTATTGTTCTCTGCACTTAATAATGTTTTCTTTTTCTCATATTTTCTCAAACCCAGCGACTCCTTTCATCTTAGAGGCGTCATCACCGTGCCTAGGATGAAATGATTAAAAAACAATCATATATACGCCTGTTATTTGTATATTTACTTACTTATTACATTTTGTGAAATGTCTGCACGAATGTATCATTAGTTTAATGTTTAATGCATTTACTACCAAATTTGTTTTCTCGGGGAAAAATATTTTACAGTAATTAGAAATTCTCGAAAAATCTCGGGAGACGTTTGTAAAAATGCGCAGAATTGACATCCTTTGTTTACAGGGGAGGGGCTGAGGATTGAGCATTGACATTGTCAAAGTGTGGAGTGTAGGGATCCAGGTGTCCCTATGTTAGTACGTAAAGAAATATGTTGATTTTGTAAGAAGTGAGTTTTTTAATCATTTTAATTCGTTGTTATATATATATATATATATATATATATTTACAGGGTGTCTCAAAATAATGTATACACTGTTAAAATCGTTATAATTTATTCAATTTATGTATTTTGACTATAAGATTAATACAAGAGAAAGATTACACATTTAAAGAATCTGAGAAAAAAAAGAAAAAAAACAGAAAACTAACTTTAATAAGATAAAAGCTATTTGGGTCAATGGCAGAATGTTCATATAATGATGAATTCACATCAAGTGCTCAAAATGGTTGCCATTCTGTTCAATACACTTTTTATATCTGGAAGAAATAGACCTACAAACGTCCAGTATCATTTCCTCTGGTATTTGAGCACATTCTTCATCAATTGCTACTTTCATTTCAGCAATTGTTTAAGGTTTCCTGCTGCAAACGTTCTCTTTTAAAACCCCCAGAAAAAGAAATCCAAGGGTGTCAAATCTGGTGATCTAGGTGGGTATTCAAACTGTACCTCTTTTTCCAATCCATCTGTTTTGCATATTTTCATCCATATAAGTTCTCACATCACGCTAATGTATTATTAACTATTAATATTTAAAGAGTGTATACATTATTTTGAGACACCTATATATATATATATATATATATATATATATATATATATATATATATATAGTAGACTCTCTCCTATGAGGGTCAAGCAGCTCAGTTCCTCGGAACATATGATTTGATTATAGTGGTGAAGGCATTGTGCAGAACCAACTACACTTTTTGAAGGGCTGAATACAGAGACCTGATGCACTACGTGCCACAAGGTCCCCAAACGATTCATGGATTCTGAATTGTCCTCCTCCCAAACGAGTTTCTATCGAAGACTATAGAACCCGGCCTGTCTTGCTATTTACGCACAGCTGGAGGGAGAGGAGGATTCATACTGTAAATGAATGCAATGGATTCGACTGGAATCTGAACTTGGCTCTCCGCTTCATCAATCTCAGCAGCTATACACTATACTATCGTGCCTCATCTATCTTTCTCTCTCTCTCTCTCTCTCTCTCTCTATATATATATATATATATATATATATATATATATATATATATATATATATATATCGTATATTTCCGCGTATAAGGGGACCTTTAGATAAGACGAGTTCAATAATATTGCAAATTTTCATGAATTGATATGTACTATAAGACGACTTCTTATTGATTATATATAGATTTTATTGGGAATATTGTTACTTACTAGATTCTTAGAAATTCAAAATAGACGAAATAACAAAACTGATTCTATGCCATGATTTCCTACATATATGCCCTAAAAATGAAACCATTTTTTTGTTTACGTTTCGTTACGTTCTTCTTCTTCTTCTTCTTCTTCTTCTTCTTCTTCTGTTACAAACAGCCTGGTGTACTAATGACTATTTACTTATACATCATCGACAATAACAAAATACCGCTAATAACAGTATGATAATGTTCGATAATAGTACATTCTACTTTCAACATTTTTTATTTGCAATCATAATTCTCTAGGCAATTTATTATGAAATTATGCCCGTAGTATATAAAGTAAACAGTTTAAAATTTAAGATTTAAAAGGAAAGCAGATAATTTCATATAGTGAGTCATATTAAAATTAGAGCATTGATAATAATATTATCTTAAATTTCTATGTGTATGCAGAAGGAGTTTGTGGTATTTGCAAAAGGAGTTTGGTTAGTGGTCATTTCTTTCGATGCATTATTAGTAAATTCACGTCTCATTGGATGTCCTATGATTATAGTTGCTATCCCAAATATGATGAACTGAATACAAGCACACATACGTAATTCCATCTATTGTTTTTCATATTAGTCAATCGTACATTATTCGTGAGTTCAGTATTCCCTGGAAGCATTAACATTAAGTCTTTATGTAAAACAGATCAGCTTGGCAAATAGTAAATATATGCACACATTACTATATACAGGCAAAATATCTACATGTTCTGATTTTTCAGGGTAAAAATATCTAGAAGTTCTGACAGGGCAGAGTAAAAATATCTACATGTTCTGATTGTGCAGGGTAAAAAATATCTAGAAGTTCTGACTGGGCAGGGTAAAAATATCTACATGTTCTAATTGGGCAGGGTAAAAAATATCTAGAAGTTCTGAATGAGCAGGATAAAAATATCTACATGTTCTGACTGGTCAGAGTAAAAATATCTAGAAGTTCTGACAGGGCAGGGTAAAAATATCTAAAAGTTCTGACTGGGAAGGGTAAAAATATCTACATGTTCTGATTGGGCAGAATAAAAATATCTACATGTTCTGACAGGGCAGGGTAAAAATATCTACATGTTCTGATTGGGCAAGATAAAAATATCTACATGTTCTGACTGAGCAGGGTAAAAATATCTACATGTTCTAATTGGGCAGGGTAAAAATATTTAGATGTTCTGACTGGGCAGGGTAAAAATATCTACATGTTCTGACAGGGCAGGGTAAAAATATCTACCTGTTCTGATTGGGCATGGTAAAAATATCTACATGTTCTGATTGGGCAGGATAAAAATATCTAGAAGTTCTGACAGGGCAGGGTAAAAATATCTACATGTTCTGATTGGGCAGGATAAAAATATTTAGAAGTTCTGACTGGGCAGGGTAAAAATATCTACATGTTCTGATTGGGCAGGGTAAAAATATCTACATGTTCTGATTGGGCAGGGTAAAAATATATACATGTTCTGAATGGGCGGGGTAAAAATATCTACATGTTCTGATTGGGCAGTGTGAGAAAAGAATGTACACTTACTTGTATGTTATGTTGTTGAGTTGTTTTACAAAATTCCAAAAGTATTAAGCATAATACAGGGAGTCAAAGATGAATACTTACCTACAAAAAAGAAAATAGATTATTTTAGAACTTGAATTACAACATTTTATTAAGTTTTCATAATTAATCAAGTAGTTTACTAAATAGCAAGCTTTGTAACGTTGTGTATATAAAAATGAAGAAAATCATTTTAAGGTTAAAATAGTAAAAAAAGATCTTTTCTTTTTAATCGGAATCGCTCCAAGGAAGGCAGAGTTAGAAAACAGAAACATTAATGATGAATAGAAAGAGAAGAGAGAAATCAGGTGGAAAGTAGATAGCGATTAACATTGCATTTAAATTTTTTCAGATTAAAGTTGTCTGGAAACATGGAAACGAAAGAGAGTTCCACAAGCGAGATGTGCAATTGAAGAAACTGTTGGCATAGAATTTACGGCTACATTGAGCCAGATCAACTGTAAATTGATGAGATCCCGATGCCAGTCTAATGCTGTGCTTAAATCCAAAAAGTCGTGGTACTATAGCGAAGAGCTCATCTGAACAATTACTATGAAAGTCTTTATAGAAAAAAAACCAGAGAGGCAACCTGAGGGAGGTCGGAAAGTGACTGGAGATGAGCCGCCAGATCAGGACCAATAATATTGCAGATCTTTCTTTGGATCTTATTAAGGTAAATAGCAGAGGTACCGGACCATATGTGACAGCAATATTCTAAGAATTGACGAATGATAAACTTATAGATATGCAAGATGGAGAGAAAAAATTTCCCCGACATAGTGAACCGACTTTCTTATCAAGTCACCTATCAATGCATTCAATATAATCTTTTCCCTTCATATCAGCAGACAACGTGAGCCCCATAAGGCGCAACGAGTCGCTTTCCTAGTGGATAGCATCAGCCATGTTGATGGAAGGAAGAAAGGGGTCTCTCTGGTCATTGATGGAGAAAAGTTTAGTTTTGGAAGTGTTAAAATTAACAAGCCTGACCCAGTTAACCAGTTGACTCGTGGTCGTTTTGTACGTCGGCTGCCATTTTGACCTTGTTAGACTGATCATCCTTACAATCGAGGCAGGAGTAAATTGTTGTGTCGTCAACGGAAATACCGTCGAATGTTGACGTCATCAGGAAGGTCATTAAAAAAACAAAACAAAAAATAAAATATATTGTTGGAGATATATCATATTTCAGAAATACCATATATTCGATAGGGTCACTTGACAGTCTCGCGAAAAAAGAAAAGCCCAAGCAGAAGGAATTGATGAATCAGCAACTAGCAAGAAAAAAAAATTCCTTGTAAAAAAGGAGTCCCTTCCTCTAAAATTCTTCAGTGAGTGGTAAGCAGATGATCTGGTAAATTAGCTGGTTTAGGAAAGATTTGTCAGTCGTTGTTCTCTCTCCGTCACTGACAAGTAGTCGTCAACTTTTCTCTGCTGGTGACAATAAACCTGGCTAATTATAGACCCCTTTACTTTGTGCTATTTATTATTACCAGAAAACATTTGTATCGTGAGAAATCAACAGTAGGATTTGGGGTTACTAGTTTGAAGACGTATCTTTTGTGAATTACAAGCACCTAACCATAATGTACTGTAACAACTATAATAATGGTCTATAACAATCTCAACCAAAATGCATACAAACATCGTATCAACCTTTTGTTTATTGCTTGGAATGAATGAAATCTTTTAAAAACAAGTAAAATACTCGTGACAACATTTAACAAGAAAATTAAGAAGTATGTTTTTTTAGTGTGTTATAGACATGTTTTATTTTCCGAACACGGTTAGCACAGTGTGGCCCTGTTCGTGATTAATAATGTTAAGAATTGGCGTTTTCTTTTTTTATTATTAGGGCTTCCATTATTTTTAATCTTTTTTACAGGTGGTTGAGATTATTATGTTTGTATTTTCTACTAGTACGTTTCGAATGGAGTCTGGTAGGTTTGTGTGTGTTTGTTTAAATGGGTTCTAATAGAGCTCTGGTGTAACGTAAGGTGTCTGGATAGGCATGTAGTTGTGTGACCGATATAATTATTTATGAATTCGGTTTGATCAGGAAGGCAGTTCCTTAAGGGGCATTCGAATAATAATGTTTGTTGGTTGTAATTTTGACTTAGTTGGTGTGTTGTTATTTTTGAGGATAAGGTTAGCTGTCTTAAATTTTTTATAGTAGATAATTAATTTGATATTTTTATCTATTCTTTTTTATGAAACATGCATGAATGAAGGATTGCTGCCTAAATATACAATATATATATATATATATATATATATATATATATATATATATATATATGTAAGCAAATATATGGATATAGATCCTACAGTATGAAGAAAAATATACGGAAAAACAAACAAAAATCCTAATATGCAATTATGCTGTTTTAATGTTAATATAATGTCAGCGTCGGACGTTTTGGTCTAGTAGACCATCTTCAGGACATATTCATAAAACATAATTAACATTAGACTATATTTAATTATGTTTTATGAATATGTCTTGAAGATGGTCTACCAGACCGAAACGTCCTACGTTGACATTATATTAACATTAAAAGAGCATAATTGCATATTAGGATTTTTGTTTGTTTTTTCCGTATATTTTTCTTCATATATATATATATATATATATATATATAATAATAGTTTAAATGGGGTATTTGAAAATCACATGATACTAATGTCGGAACTATGCCCCGTAGCACAAACTGAAGGTTAATTTATTGCTTGGATTTGGCTTTTTTTCCTGTGAGATTTGAGACATCATTTTAATATTCATTAATTCATTGAACGATTATCATCTACATTGTTTAACTGGATGATTTGAACTGACGTCCTTATTTTCTATCCATATGCCCTTCACGCTTCCTCGGGTTCATGTCATGAGTAGAAACTTCATCACAAAGGTGTGGTGTAATGGATAGCTGCTCGGATGAGAAATCGGAGATCCGAGTTCGAATTTCAGTCGAGTTCGTTAATTAACTTACTCAAAAATAACATTGAAAAATGTATGAATACATCTGCTCTCCTAGATTTAGGTTAAATAGTGGGTCTGGGAAAAATTATTGTTATTCTCAAAGAAATTGTCAATGCAGTATTCACTTGAAAAGAAAAAGAAAAAATATTCTTACAAATCCAAATATATTTTGACTTCAAATAATGTAGAAAGTGTTGATTAAGGTTGATAAATAAATAATATTATAAATTCATCGTAAATGACACCAGACCTTTTTTAGGAGAGGATCGAATTGTAAATAATTTTACGATAGATATTCACGGAAATTCAACTAGAGATTTTCAGTGATCTTGTATTATTACCTGCATTACGAACCAAATAAGTCTATTACACGAAATATATATATATATATATATATATATATATATATATATATATATATATATATATATATATATATATATGTGTGTGTGTGTGTGTGTGTGTGTGTGCTCAAACATATATTGTTAAATATATACTACTCAACGAATGTCTATTGAGCCGAAAGCTTAGAACGAGGAACACCATAATGAAAATAAGTAAATGTTTGACAGTTTTGTCTTTATTTTCTCCCAAAATTAAAGCAAATATCCGAAGATTAGAACGGTTCATGATCAAACATAATAGATATTTGTTGTCTGTTATATTTAACAATATATATTTGAATAATAATCTGCTGCTCAAATATATATATATATATATATATATATATTGTCATCCTGTTTTACAGCTCATCAGTGTAACTAGACATGCGATGCTTATATATATATATATATATATATATATATATATATATATATATATATATATATATATATATATATATATATATAACGTACACACATACCTATCGTATATAATTTTACACATGAACTTCGGGTGTAAATAAAATTCCATGTAAATATATGTGGTTGGTTCAGTGTCAATAGTCTGACACAGCTGAAATTGGATCGGAAATGTACACTATATAATGTAAGCTGAAAATAGATCTGAAAGCACCTGACCGTCAAGTCGTAGCTCATATGTGTTTCACTTGCTCATTCTCATGTTATTATAATTATTATTATTATTATTATTATTATTATTATTATTTTCTTTGATTTCTGGCGTCTACACATTTCTTTCCGAATCCCGCCCAGGGACCTAAGGTTAGAAATGGTATCATGACACTTTCCACTGACAAAAAAAAAAAAAGAATTAAATTACATAGATAAAGCCCTTCGTAAAGTGTGGGCTGTACTTGTCAGAACAATTTTTGTATCTCCTTGAGGCATGGACTTTCAGGAATCCCTTCAATTAGTCTACTGCAATCTTTTCCAACCAGTCCTAGGGCTCCAACTACAACAGGGATTGTTGATGTTCCCATATGCCACATTTTCGAGATTTCTATTTCAAGGTCCTTGTATTTTGACAGCTATTATTATTATTATTATTATTATAATTATTATTATTACTATTATTATTTCTTCCTCCGCGTGTTTTTTGTTTTGTTTTTAGAAGGGGATCATTCATTATGGGTGTTTCTTGTCAAGTCACACGGCCTTAAACAGGTAGTAATTTCAGTTGAATATTTGTAGTGGCAAGCAACGTATGATTCTGTTTATTCCGATTTTCTTACTGTAAGTCTTTAGGTTCAGTAGTGTAAACCCCAGCGCTCCAATAATAATTGTGACAATTGTGGCTTGAACGTCCCTGATTCTGGCAATCTCAATCCGGAGGTCATTGTACCTTTTAAGTTTTTCGATTTCTGCAACTTTGACCATGATAGTCACTAGGAACAGCGGCATTGCTCAGGAAGTATTTTCTCGTTTTTTTTTTCTTTTCCCCTCAGTGATGGCAGGTTTAGTTACCTCAAGAATACGGTCTGTTTGGATTTGGAAATTCCATAAGATCTTGTTTTTGATTATTTTGTCTTGTGGGGATACCATTTCTGTTTGACATCAAGTTCATACTGCAGACACAGGCAAATTATTATTATTCGAGAAAGCATGCCTAGTATAGTAAGATAATTATTTTATAATGAATAAGAAAAACGTAAAGTCAAAATAAATCTTATCGAGATAAAATACGGAGGAAAAAGAGCAGAAACATTTATACTCTTAAATAAAACATATAATTATTGTTGATATTTTTGTAGATGTCCGGAAGTCGATAAAGGATCAAGGACTTCATGAAGAAATCGATAGTCTAAAAATCTGAGGGAACACCAAAGAATAGTGGTAACTGAACTTGCAACTTACTATTGTGGGTTCAATCCTGATTAGTTAAACATATAAATAAATAAACTTGATTTAAAAAAGAGATTTATCTTCTAATAGTTTTCTGACTACATAAAATATAGAATAGTACAATGGAAATTATTTTAAAATTATCCTCATAGTTTTATATTCAAATTTCGTTTTACAAAAGAGGAATTTCATGTCAAGTATCACTTCCTGAATACAATATATTTTACTTGAATTTATCGAAAATTATCGATTTAAACGAAATTCTTATATATCTTACAAAATTTGCATCTGAATTGAAACGCCGAGTCTTACAAAATGTCCCTTTATATCTACGGACAAAAAAAAAAAAAAAAAAAAGAAAGAAACAAAAAACAACAATAAACATAGTCGGCAAAATTTCTATTGTATTAACCAAAAGCCAAAGTAAAGTCCTCTGGCGTCAAAATGATTTGAATACAAAAACGAAGGAAAAAGTGGGAAAAGAAAACTTTAAAAAAGTTCTGTTCTTGTTGTTTTATCAAAGAGCTTTTAATGGATGTCAATCAATTCTTACAGCCTAACCAAAATGGCGACATCTCTAACCCAAATCCTATTCCTAAATCTTCAATCAATAATTCACTGCATCAACATATTTTCTTCTCGATCTACTCATTCACCTTCCTATACTTCCTTTTTTTTTCGGGACGGCTACTTTTTTTTCTGAAACAATCACCTTTTCTTTAAGCAAACAAGAAAAAGTAAAAGAAAGCTGATTCAAATCCAATCAAAGATCTCCGCCGACAAAAGAACATGGCCTTAAGGAGCAAGTTTCCCAATTGCAATATTTTGGCGAAAAAAGGTAAAAGACAAAAAAAAAAAAAAAGAAGAAAAATGGCGAAAATTAAAAATTCTAGCAGTAACTAAATTGAAAACGAGGCGTATTTTTTTTTATTATGAATACAGGCGTTTGTTCTAGTAAGAATAGTAAAATATCGACTGCATGAACGTAAAACCTCTTTACGTTTTTTAACGTATTCCTATTTTGCGTTTCATTTTTTAATCAATTTAAGATATCATTTTTCTCTCTATTCTGCCTTTTTTACATTTGTTTTTTTTCTGTCTTGCTTCACGTTTCCATCTCATATTTTACATTAACCCTTTCGCGTTTCTTTTTTCATCGGTGCATGTGCGTACAAATATGCATTTGTGTTAGAGATAGAGAGCTTGCATGAATAAATGCCCCTTTATATATGTGCATGTAAAACTGTGTCTGAAAAAAAAAGCCAATTGCGTATTTGCTTTGTAATTCGCATGTAATGGTATGTGTATGTCTGTACTGTCAGGCTAAATTATTAACTAAGATTACATTTATCTGTCAGGAAGCCGTCAAAGCCTGACACCGAGTGAGGAGCAAACTCCCTACACTAGCTAATAAGTCAATAATACTAATATGCAAGATACCGTGTTGTTAGGCGATCTCCCAACTCTATCTGGCATATGAGCCTGCATAATTTAATGAGAGAAGATGTTTGTGTTTATGTACGTGTGAATATATTTATAATTAGTCAAACATAAATGAATGACCATAAATATAGAGAAACTCCTTGGGATAGAACTTGAAAATCTCAATCAATAGAGTCAAGTATAAACCAGACCAATATTTACTTAGATTCAAGTATAAACACAACCAATGTTTACTTAGTCTAAAGTATAAACCCGACCAATGTTTACTTAGACTAAAGTATAAACACAATCAATGTTTACTTAGACTAAATTATAAACCAGACCAATCTTTACTAAGACTAAAGTATAAACACAATCAATGTTTACTTAGACTCAAGTATAAACCCAACCAATGTTTACTTAGACTAAAGTATAAACCCGACCAATGTTTACATAGACTCAGGTATAAACCCGACCAATGTTTCCTTAGAGTCAAGTATAAATCCGACCAATGTTTACTTAGACTCAATTATAAACCCGACCAATGTTTACTTAGACTCAAGTATAAACCAGACCAATGTTTACTTAGACTCAAGTATAAACCAGACCAATGTTTACTTAGACTCAAGTATAAACCAGACCGATGTTTACTTAGACTCAAGTATAAACCCGACCAATGTTTACTTAGACTCAAGTATAAACCAGACCAATGTTTACTTAGACTCAAGTATAAACCAGACCAATGTTTACTTAGACTAAAGTATAAACCAGACCAATGTTTACTTAGACTCAAGTATAAACCAGACCAATGTTTACTTAGACTCAAGTATAAACCCGAACAATGTTTACTTAGACTAAATTATAAACACAATCAATGTTTACTTAGACTCAAGTATAAACCAGACCAATGTTTACTTAGACTAAAGTATAAACACAATCAATGTTTACTTAGACTCAAGTATAAACCAGACCAATGTTTACTTAGACTCAAGTATAAACCCGACCAATGATTAATTATGGACTTAGGTATAAAGTCGACCATTGATAATCTAGATTCTGAAGAATAACACAAACAATTTTAATCGAAAGACTTAAGTATAAACCCGACCAGTGTTTTTTGCTTTCTTTTTTTTTTTTTTTTGGACAGTGTGTATTGATGGGTTATTGATAGAAAACTAGATTTTTTTATTATACTTTTAAAATTAATATTAGATTTTAATGTGATAATAATTTAAATCTAAATATTCTACTTCGTTCAATTGACTGGTATCATGCATATATTACTCTCTCTTGTAAGATATATACGAATGACGCTTAAATTGATAATTTTCGATAAATTCATCTAAAATATATTTTATTCAGGAAGTGATACTTGACTCGAAATTCGTCTTATTGCATTCGAAAAATTATACTTTTTTATCTAAAAGAAAATAACTATTCTGGAATGGAAAATTTCCACTATATGTTGAGAATTACAGAATAAAATACTTAGTTAAATAGTCTGTAAATATCGGTAGTCAATTTAATTACCAATACATTTATAGACTATGAATACGTATCATGTTAAGTCAGAAATAATTTTCACTTTTCTCATCAACTTTATTTTTCCAAAAATAAGGTACAATTACATTTTACACAATTGTATATTCAGCATTAATTGCATTGACTGATTTTTTCCTGGGTAGGACGATAAACTATATTCAGCAGCAAGGCCTCAGGATCAGAAGATTGGCAGTTTTGAGGAGCGTGGAATTAACTTTTAATTGGTGTTGTTCCCAGAGCCACCCTGACCCCATTGGGGGTACGACCTGTTATGGTCCCAATTATGGGCAAATAGTGAACCATAAAACACTATGAAAATATAAAAAATACATTTTTATACTAAAATTACCAGAAATATATATATATATATATATATATATATATATATATATATATATATATATATATATATATTACCAGTTATATCTATTTATCGTAGTTACCAACTGTTATGGTCCAGGTTAGGATCAAGGAAGAACAACACGAACACAAGAGTAGAAATGACGAAGGTATATTACACAAAATAATAATACAAGATGTGGAAGGTGTTAGTATGACTGTCAGTCTGGTTTTGAGTGAACTACTATCGTCTCGGCTTGATTCGGTATCTAGCACCCCCCCCCGACGAGGGTTGCATATGGCACAAGGCCGAGTTTAACGTGGGTTTTCCGAGCCCGTAGGCCCGGCCAAAAAAAATGCCCGTAGAACCCGTATAAACGGGATCGGGTTGGTCAACCTACCCGAACGAGACTCTGCCCTGCGGCGGAGCCTCGTCCGGGTTCCTCTCTGCTCAGAGACAGACAGTTCGACCGTCAAGCCGAGAAGCTCGGCTTGCTTCGTCCCTCTTTCTTGAGAGGCGTAGTATACATAGTGTTAGGAAGAGTTCATTCTGTAGTTATAGCTGTGGACCTATGACACCAATAAAACATTTTATCTGTAGTTAAAGGCCTACGATTTCGTTTAAACTGTTTAGATTTCGGCATTAAATAACCTATAAAGGTTTATATGCCGCTAAATAAATTAATCAATCAACCAAACAACTAACATGAAAGAACACTTTCATGACATTAATCCATATAATATCCTAAAATTTCTTAAATCAAACTGTATTCCAAAATATAACTTCCAAAAAGTATATCATAAAATGCATATATCAGCGCCTCTAGTAATGATGTCCCCACGAACATGTATATACACAAAAGCTGAGTATCATCCATCATGTATTCAATTGTGAAAACAGAATAAAATTTTTATTACTTCAAAGCTCCCAAGAACATTAAATTTCGGCATTAAATGACTCATAAGGTCTTGATATGCCGTTAAACAAACAAATCAATCGATCAATCAATGACTTTTTCCCATTACCAGGCAGCTCTTTCATACATTTTGATTAAAACTCCCCAGGTTTTGAGGTTAAAAACTTCTTGCCGAACTCTTGAATTCTTTTTTTCTTCCTCAATCAAAGCGTTTTACAGCAATCGAAAAAGATAATAATCGATTGGTGCAAGGTCAGGTGAATATGATAGGTTGGTAGGAACAAGGAAACCGGTTTCCAAAAGTATATTCTCTGTTATCATATTAATCATTTCACCCAGGCAAGGCAATAAATCCACTAAGAAGCAATAGGTTACTCAATATAAGAAAAACAGACATTAAGAAGAGAGCTGTCATTAAGAAACCAGAAAATAATGATTGACACTGGAGTTTATTTTTTGAAGAATATTTGTGTAGTCATGGAGAACATTTTTCTTTTAATCCACGGTGTACGCTATAACTGCTGTGTAAAACTAAAGTATATTAGTGTACACCAAATTTATTCTTAACTGTCACGTATAAATTGTAGTTAGGATGATAGATTCGCCATTACAATTGGTTTTCTAAAAAGGAAATTACTCATGACGTAACCTAATATATTTGTTATTAAAAAAAAAATCAGCATATTCTTAGATAAACTGTGAGAGAAAGAAGATTTTTCATTGCTTGTTGAAAATCTCCAGTAAAAACTGTTTTAGTATAATGATGGACAAATCTGATCACAGATGGAGAAGAGTCTTAAGGCAAGAGAAATGTCGTTCTACAGAAGGGTGGTGAGAATAGCATGAGCTGAACACGTGAGTAAAGACTAAGTTTTAAAGAAAATGGAAACAAAAAGGACACATATACGTAATATCAGAAAAAGACAGCTGAAATTTCTAGGCCAAATAATGAAGAAAGAGAGGTTAGAACATCCGACCCCCACCATACATTTTGGCGTGGTTAAAGTTGGTCCGCTTCGTTTTATCCAGGATCACTTTCGCTCCACGTTGTTGTAAACAATGAACTTTTCATCGTCAGCGACCATACTTTAAAAAAAATGGGTCGTCTTTGATGTAT
>CAHIKZ030000325.1:485000-562500 GCA_903632075.3 Acanthosepion pharaonis
CGGCTCGGTGATGGTAGCCGTGGCTCTCGGAGGTACAGTCCTATGGGTAAAGGAACTTGGATGAGTTCCACCACGGAATATGTGAACGAGTGGCGCAATAGCGAGTCTAGTTCGCTACCTCTATTATGACGTGATGTCTATATGTCTACTTTTCCCCTTGTCAACTAACCTATCATCACTACCTTATCATTGTAACTGAATACATAGTCATATATTGTACCTCTTACCACCGCTCTGATTCGAACGAAAAATTTAACCCATTTCTAAGAACAATACATGAAAATTTTACACATATTTACACCGTTTTTTCTATGAATATTTTTGTTAATTTCTAAATATGATGCATGGTTTCATTTCGAGCTTAATATGCGTAACTTTAATTTTTAATGACAAAAGAGCGGAGATTAATTATTTATCCTGATTTGCTATAAAATCTAATACTTATTTTTATTATCATATGCTTGTAATTTGATTGGCCATTAGATCTTACGTAATAATTTTTCCCCTTGTGGCGGCAATGGGTTAGTTTTTGAACTTTTTATTTTATTAACAACACTATCACTTGACAGGACACCTGATATATATATATATATATATATATATATATATATATATATATATATATATATATATATATATATATAAATAACTAGACTCGTTTCGAAAAAACTCTCGAATTTTTTATTTGTTAATCAAATCAATTTCGAGGGAAAAAAGGTTTTAAAAAAGAAAGAGCTACAAACATAAACTTCTGCCGACAAAAATCGCACAGATGCAGGTCTGAAGCCCAAAGAAAAAACCCCATACGAGTAACAACTAACTAACAAAAGAGCTCAATACAATCGTAGAGCAAACCTAGATACACCTAGTGAGCCAGACAAACCTACCTAGGTTTCACCTAAACGGATCGTCAGGGAAAGGGAATACAATATATATATATATATATATATATATATATATATATATATATATATATATATATATATATATATATATTGTAATGGTTAGCAAGCTTGTCTCGCTAGAACAATTACGGCTGAATAATGAGTTTGATCCTCACTGGGTGCCCCATACTTTGGGCATTGTGCTAAATCTGACCTACGCTTAGAAAATCACTATATATCTATATATATCTATCTATCTATATATATATATATATATATATATATATATATATATATATATATATATATATATTATTTCTATATATAATATACATACGCAGCACTTATTGGAAAGCGCTCAATATCAGTGATAGAGCTAACATATTTAGTTGTATGGATATGAGTTTGCAACACCGCGTCATGCTTTGGTCTGATGACTGCAAAAGCGTGAAGCACACGGTTACAAACTCATATCCATACAACTGAATATATATATATATATATATATATATATATATATATATATATATATATATATATATATATATATATACCATATAAAAATAATTACAAATTACATTCATAAATTAGATTCAAACTGATAAAGATATTACCGTAACTGTTTTTTACAATATTAAAAAATGTACGATTGGTCGGGTAAACAAACTGTAATAATTTGAATTTTTTAAAATATGTTCTCTATAAATGTGTTAATAAATATAGTATTTAACTTATATTAAATCACTCCTCCTCCCCCAATACTAATTGAGAGAGATATGAAATTAATCCCTCCCTAAACTCTACCATGTCTCTTTAAATCTCTAAACTATTTGTAAAAAAATTAAATATTTAAATTGATAGCAATCATCATATTAATTTCTTCGTTTTTTTTAGACATCTAAATTACTATCAAGCATTAAAATCTATTCTTTACATAAATTGCTAAAACCCAATTACAGCCTCTTTCTCTTTACTTCTCCCTCCCTCTTCTTTCTTTTTCCTCTTTCTTTTCTCCTTTCTCCCCTCCCATTTCAATATATCACTTCCGTTAAGTTAACCGTCTAAATAGGTCATGGTCTGGTCACTCCTCCTACCCCAATACTAAGTATGCTTGAGAGAGATATGAAATTAATCCCTTCCTATACTCTACCGTCTCTCTTTAACTACTCCTTTTACACGCTGTTAAATTACAAAAACTTACACTATCCATCAATCTTAATTTCATTTTTCGTTTCATTTCATTTTTGGAAGTGCTATCTGATGATTCGGCGTCCTTTAAAAGGGCTCTGGTGAAATAAATTATTATAATGGTACCTTAAAGTAGTCTGTTTCTCTTTAATATATATATATATATATATATATATATATATATATATATATATATATATTTTAAAGTCTGCTATGCCAGGCGCGAGGTTTACTCTCGCAGACTAGTTCGCTTATGCTGTAATATCTCTGGGTGTCACCCAATCAACACTTTTTTTCTTGGCGACGCTAAGCTTAGTAAATATGTTGTTTTACTTAGATTCCCGAATTTGTTCAATACAGTGTCGTTTGGTGCATATGAGCGTCGGTAACTGAAATAATTTAGCCTTTGATTATCAAGACAGTGTGGGGCGTCTGCGCATGGCGTTCTATTTGCTTTTTTGTAGATATAGACGCCCGCATGCGTCTGTGTGAACTATAGTCTTCGTTAATCAATTTCCACTGTTCATTCGCTTGAGGCTCCACGAATCTCTACATCTCTTACGACTTCTTGCTTTTCGAATATATTAATCAGCTTTTGTTTTTGTTTTTACAGGTGTGATCAGTTTTAACCAAATGAGGTCTTATCAGCCATACTGTAAAAGATACCCTACTAGCAGAAAAATTACAAACTGTTTAATCTTCCCAGCTGCTTTTCCTTTAGAGTTCTTTACTCTTTGTTTTTGCCCCTGCTTATTTTTTTCTTCCATATTGATTTGCTTTTATTACATGTACTTGCTGAATCCTCATACCAATTGTAGACAATGGCGTTGGTTGGAGATGTAACAACAAATCTTCTTTGTATTCATGTCGCCATTGGCGGATGGATCAGTTATATAGAAAATGAAATTGGACAGAGAATAGGCTGCGGCAGAGATAGTTTCACACAACACCGCAAATTGCTGTAAAACCAAAACATCAGCATTAAAACTCAAGTCATGTTCTTAGATAGCCGTGTCAGACTTTCATCTGGATGTCATATTTGAACGTCAAATCAGTTCAGAATTATCTAAAATGCCAGATGTATACAAACGCTTTCTAAGATCAATGGTGAAAAGAAGCTTTGATCGAGTGAAGACTGACGGCCTTGCCAATGATCATTTTTTGTTTGAACCTTTTGAACTCGCGCTACAGAACAACAACAACAAAAAAAACTGTGCCAAATAACAGAAACCACATCATTTGAAGGCAACCAACAGCAGCTGTAACTAGAATGGATATCAAATGTTATTGGAATTTTAACTAATGACACAAACAAGATGTTGGCATTGCACACTACTTCAAATGAAGGGTTAGCAAGGAAACCCCCATAGAAAGAACGATAACAGCTACTGAACTTGTAAAGACTATTTTCCTGAAAAATTCTTTCAAGAGAAAGTTTTTATAAATTGCAACCGACCCGTCAATGAATGCCAAAAGTTTTCTTGTAGGGAAACGGCTAATAATGTCATTACCATTTTCAGTATTTGAATTAATTTTTGTTTTGAGTATTCTATTTCATCGGATGAAGTTAAAAGTTTTCCCCGTCTTTTCGAAAAGGTCCTTGACAAGATTTCAAGCACTCCTGTGATAATCGCTGTTCTGTTTCTGAGGAAGATTATGTAATGAAACAAAATGACTTGATTCATTTTTTTCTTATTTGCTTTGTAGTTTAATTTTTGAAAGTACACCCAATAAGCATGACTTCACTCTTTTGATGAACAGAGGGAGCAGCATGTATTTATAATTAACATCGGGAAGAGACAGTTAAATTTTCTAGAGAAGACAATGGAGAAAGAGGGCTTGGAAAGTTTGATAATCACAGGACAGGAGAGATTAAAGGCAAGCGATACAGAGGAAAACAAAGCGTTACTTACCAGGAGAGTTTGATTAAATAAATAGCGGCGCATTTAGGAGGGATATCAAAAAGACAAAAGTGCTACAAAGAACAGGAAATTGTGGAGAGCCATGATTGCTAACGTGCCATTTCGGCCTACGCCAAATGTTTCTTTATGCCACCATTTCTAAATATGGCGGCTCCGCTGACAGTGTTCGCTAAGGAAGAAGAAATAGCAATGATTCGATTTCTCTGGTCTAAAGGTGTGTCTCATCGGAGGCTTTTAACACAATACGGCGACAGTGTATTACCGAGTAGAAGTGTGTATGAGTGGATCGAGATATTTAAAGCCTGACCGGACAAGCGTGACACACGCTGAAGGACGCCCGTCAATTTTCAACACTGACGAGAATATTGAGCAAGTTTGAGAGATGGTAATGGCGAACTGGCGAGTTATCGATGAGGTAGTACGTTCACAGCAAATTCGGATCACTGCTCTTTGTTCCGCCTTCAGAACAGCAAGAAAACGTGTGCGATCAAGCTCAAACTTATATCACTTGACCACAATAGTACCAAATATAATCCCGCATGAGCAGAAGGCGGTGGGACAAACCTAAAGGTATGTTATGGCGAAAGTGCGGACAATTTTTGACTTACTCTCGTATAACATTAAGACGATAAATATCAATAAATAGTATTTTAATATAAAATTAATATTAAGATGAGGATGTTATTACCCCCCCAAAAAAAAAGGAAAAGAAGAAAAAAAACAAAAACAAAAAAAAAAAAAAAAAAAAAACGATTAACTGACTTTACGGATAGTTTTTCAAATTACCATTTGATTGATTGGCGCTTTTAGTACAGGAAGTTTAATTTTAAGTTAGCTTCCTTTCCTCGAGTTCTGCCTCTGGTTTCTAACCAATTTTTCGCTTGGAATGCTCAATTTTCACTTCTCTTTCAATCAACGTCCACGTTTTTATTCATCTTATATTTTCTTTTTTCGAATTCATGCAGTCAACAAGACGGTAATATTTTTCTATTTTTTAATAGGCCCTTTCTTCTTTCAGCTATTTTTTTATTTAATATTTCCAATTACACCCTTTGCACTTTTCGATGTCTTGAAGCGAATTTTCTGTAAATAAGCCACTCGGACGGGATTCCTTGAACTCAATTTACTACCATTTCCTACCGAAAAAAAAAAAATCCAACTGTCATTTTCACTAGAGTTTAACAAGAACAGCAAATAAAAAAAGGAAACGAAAAGGTGAACATATTTTAAGAAAAGATTGAAGCTCTTTGGGGCTGTTTTAAACGCGCAAATGATAGCACGAGAGAACCAACGACACCAAGTACTTCCGGTGAGGCGAAAAGTAAAGAAGACAAGAATTGTTATGATAAAATTCTTTTCGTGTATTATTATTATTTATTAATTAGGCAGGGTGGAGTAATGGGTAGTGGCTCAGCTTTAGGAATCAGTGAGTATCGAAAGATACATGATCGCCTAAGCGTGCATCATGTATGGCATATAACAGACTGAGACTAATATCACACATGACCAAATACGATTTTATAATTCTGCTTGTTTTTTTCGCTATTTAATAAGTTACTAAGCTCGTTAGTAAGTTACTAAGTTCGTTAGCACGTGCGTAACGCCCTGCCATTACCTCGAATAAATAAAGGACCATTTCGAAAAGACGGAATAAAAGGATATAACAGAGAAAAGACTGCTCAGGCGCGATGTAATATCAACTCTCCGAAAGGGAAGAGAATTCTGGACACTTTCCTTAACGGTGATGGAGTGACATGAAGCAACAGAAAATTGCTGAGAAGGCCATGGAACACGTAGGCAATGAGAAAAGATTTAGGAAAATGGGAACGAGAAATGCACTTGTGTTTAGAATAAGAAAAAAGACAGTTGAAATTTCTGGGACGCATAATGAAGAAAGATGGATTGAAGAATTTGACACTCACAAGTCATTGAAGGCAAGAGGAGAAAACCATAATAAACCTACCTAACAAGTTGGTGTAAATGGATGGCAGAAAAGTAATTATGAGTGACAGTAAAAGAGCAAACAATGCTTAGAACTACAAAATATTGGGAGAGACATGATGATAAAGATAAAAAAGAAGAAGAAGAAGAAGAAAAAGAAGAAGAAGAAAAAGAAGAAGAAAAAGAAAAAGAAGAAGAAGACGAGTATTGCTGATGGTTGTAAAACATTATTTTCTAACATTTAAACTACTTTATTTTTTCAAAGGATTCGGTGCTGTATTTACATTTTGTACGTTGAGAATTTAAAAAAAAATGTGATTACCAGTGGTAGTGATATACCTTAAATGCTACCGACAGAATATGCACATATTATATTAGGTTGGTGCAAAAATAATGACGTAATAATGTTTTTTTTTGACGTATTTTTTAACGTCAAAAAACGACATTATTACGTCATTATTTTCGCACCAACCTAATATAAGTTTATAAATTTTAATATCTATTTATTATTGCAATTTTATATTGTGTGTGCGTGTATGTGTGTGTCCAGAAAACAATTAGAGTTGTATGGTTAGCCATAACAGCTGTGGTGTGTCTTGAGCAAGATAGACTGACTGAGCCTCACCCACGGCAGGCTGGTTATAAATTCTATACTAGTTGCCTCATCAAGGCAACAGAACACAGTCTGCTCTGGTACTTAAAGCAAAACTGTAGGAAAATGGGTTCATGCCTTTTCCAAGGGCAATAATACGAAGTGAACGAAACAGAATCGAGCAAATATCGAACTCGTCTCGACCTAATCCGCATGCGGTGCCCATATCCTTTACACCAAGTACGCCAGCTAAAAAGAACGAAAACGCATTATCTCTTAGGCTTATAGTATCCTAATAATTAATAATTAATCCAGGCGTTCTGAACTCAAGGAATGCTGAAGCGTTTTCAGAAGCTCCAGAAAAATTAACAGATTTAAGTTTAACTAGAAAATATGAATACTGTTTCTTTTTTAAAACTACTATAATAATTTAATATAATTTGGAATTATTATTTCTTTTATTTCATTTATTATATATACTATAATTATTATATTTATTTTAAACTAGCAGCATGGCCCGGCGTTGCCCGTGCTTGATTCAAAAATCGCACGACTCATACAGCATTCGCTATCACTTGACTTAAAATATTTTTGCCCTTCCTTGCCTTTAAAGGAGTGCCCTTTGCCGTGCTGATGTTGCTACATGCCTTACTTCTTGCCTATCTCACACTGCAAATTTTTTCCAAGCTCTATACTAAACATTAAATCTGTTACGAAAAAAGAACTAAACAAAATGAACACAAAACGATCAGCTTTAAAAAAGGACTCGTAACTGGAAAAACCGAATGAAAAAAGAATGTTAACAACAAATACTTTTTCACATCCAACCCATTTCTGCGGAATCAGAATCAACGTTGAGTTTAAGCAAGCGAATGTGCCAATTGGAGTAAAGTGCCATGCAGATTTAAATTTTTCCCACTTGTGACGAATGCAGCTATCGATTTTTTTGCATGCTAGCATGCTAGGTAAAATTCGTGTCGGTCAGCTGTTGGCTCTCACACTGGCCAATAGAATCTTCCTGCTTATTCGTGGCAACCAGCTATAGGCTCTCACTCTGGCCAGTAGAAAATGGCCGCAAACTACATGAAAACTGCCATAGAAGCATGAAAAAATCGATTATTTCCACTATCGATGGGAATTGGGAAATACAAAGTCGGTCTTGGCCTTCCCACTAACTTGGAGCATGTGCATGTAAATTTTGGTGCAAATCCGTCGAAAATTGCGGCCGTGCATTCGTTACAAACACACACACACACACACACACACACACACACACACACACACACACACACACACACACACATCCTGCCTTTTATAGATAGAGATTATTTATGTATAGTTTATAATTTTTTCTTTCAACGTTTTTTCTGCATTAGTATTTATGTTTTTGTACAACTAACTTGAAGTTTGTTTTATTTTTATTTTCTGTTTTTGATTACCTAAAATTTTATTTAACAACTTTGCATTTTCTACTCTATGCTCGTTTTTTATCAGTTTATAGTTTTGGTATTAGTACTGCCAAAAAGACAGTATAAATGATTTTATTGTATGTTTAGTACGTTGAAAATTAGAAAAATATGATTACCAGTGGTGTTGATATAAGTTAAATGTTACCAAAAGAATATGTACATAGTATATAAGTTCATAAATTTTAATATCTATTAATATCTAGGGTCGTATAGGTATCACTTTCACTGGAGCCATAACAGCAGTGGTGTATCTTGAGCAAGAATCTGTCACTGATCCTCACCTGTCATCCATCTCTCACCTGTGGCTTCTTGAAGCTGTCGCATACAACTGCGGCCATTCCTCGGGCAACGGCTTTGGCGGGCCAACCAAACCAGATGAGGGTAGCCGACGGGTCTGAAACTCTCGATGAGTTAGGCTTGGGCCGTGTCAGCCCTACTGCATGCGAAGACTGACTCCCGTCAGAACGAGCGGAACATATCATCTGTGGATCCAATGGTTATGAAATGCGATGGCAGGAAGTGTTGTACAGCGCCTTAAAGAAGTCCAGGTCATCCGTTGTAATGGTTCCCCGTGCCACTGGATCAAAACTTCTCAGGCCGAGACAGTGGGATTGTCCCCGTGTAACGATCTTCTCACTATAAAATCCTCACCTACCGGTCCGTTATGCAACTCATCATTCATTACTCAGTAGTGATTAAATAATAAATTTCCAAGAATTTTAGGCTTAGAACCCTATATCTATTATCATGCAATCTTTTGTAAAATTAACACATTTTCGATATTCGTGTTCGATTATTTATGGAATATTTCGTAATTTGTCTTGATTTCTATTGTTTTTGTTTACCTAAAATTTTATATATTAAAAAAAGTTAAATGTTTTGGGAGCTTCTAAAACACGTAATGTTTATAAATGTTTATATATGCATATTATATTTCAAAGGTTGTCAAAGCCGGGCATGAGTGTGGGAGACAAGTTTCCATTGTTTATGAAATGATTCTGTGGTATACCTCTCACATTATCTCTGACAACAAACTCTAGCTCCAAGCAACAGGATGGGCGAAAGCGGAAAACTGTCACCTCATAACCAGTTGGTTCTGGTAGATGGGGTTCGATTGGCCAGGAAGGCAGTCAATCTAGGGGAGAGGAAGCCCTGATTTTAAACCTCCGCTGCATGCGGTTCTGTCCAAAAGCACGGAAAAGTTATGAAAGTAACTCCAGAAAAAAAAACCCCTCGAAGTGGGACTCTGAACGCAGTTGGCTATCAGTTTGGGCAGCGTACAGCCTCTACACACTATCGCCTGTCTAGGAAAAGGAAAATTCTGAATTCAAACCATCTTGAGGGTTTTGCCTCTTTGGCTTCTGAGAGAATAACGTCACCATCCCCGGTGCTAAAGGAACCGGCAAGCCATTAGACTATTCTACCTTGAATGTCACCTTGAACCACAATTGTGAGATAGAGGAGAGTAGTGACAACATTAGCACAAAAGGCGCTCATTGACTAAATGATTAAAGATTTATTGTGCGGAAATACATTTATAACGAAGAAATTGATAACCTTTATATCTTTGGTTTATTTCACTCAGGGCCTATAGTATTTTTTAATCGAATTTACCTCAAACAAGGCAGTAAAGCCACTAAGAAACAAGCGGTTACTTATGTGAAAAAATAGAAACTTTACAAAGTATAGAGAACAATAGATGACTAGTCAGGAAGACAGTAGATAAAGATTGACATTGCATTTAAATTTTTGAAGATCAAAGTTAACTAGAAATCATGGAACCGGGAGAGATTTCTGTAAGCGAGAAGTGCGAGAAAACAAATCGTTAGCATAGAACTTACATTAAGCCAATTCAACTGTTAATTGATGTTACCTTGTTGCTAATCTAATACTGTGTTTAAATTCATAAAGTATAGGTATCATAGCGAAGATCTTACCCGAAGAATTATCATGAAAATATTTATAGAAAGGGCACAGGGAAGCAACTGGGAAAGTGGCTGAAGTCAAGACGCCAGATCAGGACGAATAATATTGCTGATTCTTCTTTGGATTTTATCAAGAATCTCCAAATATATAGCAGGAACACCGCAATATTTGTGGCAGCAATATTCTAAGAATGGACGAATTCTAGAGTTATACAATAGACACAATTTTCTAAGAATCAAACGAAATATCGAATTTACATTCTTAAGAAAAATAGAGGAAGAATCTCTGTTGCTTGATACAGCCGTAGTTTACTTTTCAGAAAAGAAAAAACCCAAAAAAAACAATGGACAAAATTAAGAATAATGCACATAGGATACAAAAAAATTGTGATTACAAATAAAAAAAGCTATTAATACTTCAGTCTGTAAATAACATTTGCTGGATTCGGTGCAAGTCCATTTACAGGTTCTCCACAATCAAAGTACAGAAATAGAAAGGCTTGTGTTGGTTACGGAATCATGGCGATCGACCGGTATGCCATCTGGTGTTAGACTCAGGTAAATAACGATTAAGCTCTCACCACACGCTCGTTTCACCGCCATTTCGTGATGGATATCGTTGCTTTATTTCTGTCGCGATCTATAAAATCTTTTCGATGTTTTTTTCTTGTTATGATAAGGATAAAATCAGTTTCATCGCTTGAACTTTTCATCTGCGCGACTCGTTAAAATGACAGATTCTACAGACTGACGATGTTTTGTTTCTTTTTTTTTTTTGACACGTTCTTTTTTAGAGTTTTGCTTTTAAATATTTTTCACTTTTTCGTTACATTCTTGTTTTCATTCTTTTGGATTATTTTTCTTTCATCTTTGATTTCTTTTAAAACTGTCGCTTTTAATTTCATTCGCTTTTTATATATTTCTTTGCTTGATGAAGACTTCGTTTAATAACAGATTCTTCAATTTTATTATTCTTTCTTATACATTTGCCCGTTCATTCCTGTTTACCATCTCGTTATACAACAAGCAAGCAATCAAAGAGCTTTCTTTCTTTCTCCTAACATCTTTCTTTCTTTCTTTCTTTCTTTCTTTCTTTCTTTCCAACATTATAACAATTCTTTTTTTCATTCCTTTCTTTTAAATTTTTTTCTTTTTACTTTTTCTTTTATTTCTTCCAAAAATTTTTTCTTTGTTTCTACTGGCTATTCTTTCATTCTTCCTTCTTCATTTTTTCTTTCTTTGTTTCTTTGTTTTTACAGTAATTTCATTTTCTTTATTTTATTCTTTTTCCTTCCATCTAACATTTCTTTCATTCTGTAGACATTTCTTTTCTTCCTTTCTTTCCTTCTAACATTTCTTTGTTTCTACAAACCCACCTTTCTTTCTTTCTTTCTTTCTTTCTTTCTTTCTTTCTTTCTTTCTTTCTTTCTTTCTTAATATTCATTTGGTGACCTAAGAATTAATTGGAGATTCAGTTGTTGTAGTTTATATTATTGATAAGCTCATTGTAAAACAAAGAAAATCACTATCATCAAGTTCCGAAAAAAAACAAAAAAACAGTTGGCAAGTTCTGACTAGAAACCCGAAATAAGCGTAGCGACAGATGGGTTAAACAGTACCCTACAAATGATCAAATATTTACCAACATCTGGTTTCCGGGGCACCCAAGACCCCTAAGGTCATGGAGACGCCTAGGAAGAGACCCAAAGTACTAGGTTGATTACGCAACTATCAACAAAATTTCAGAAACGCAAAAAATATATCCAAGTACTAAATGCGGGAGCGATCATCTTCAAGTTATGTGCTACGTCAGTGCAAAACCAAGGAAAATAAAGAAGACCAAAGCAACACCTAAACTGCAATAAGTCAGATTCCTGAATTACTCAAGTTTTAAAGGATATATATATATATATATATATATATATATATATATATATATATATATTGTATTGTGTGTATTTAAGCTGCATTTGTCCATTCATACATGTTTCATTAAATAATATAGACAAGTGTTATGAAAAGAATTTATATAAAATAAATAGACAACACTTTTCTATATTATTTAATGAAACATGTATGATATATATATATATATATATATATATATATATATATATATATATCCTTTAAACTATATATATATCCTTTAAACTATATGTATATATATGTATATATATCCTTTATATATATATATATATATATATATATATATATATATATATATATTGTGTGTATTTAAGCTGCATTTTTCATTTATACATATTTCATTAAATTATATAGACAAGTGTTATGAAAAGAATTTACATAAAATAAATAGACAACACTTGTCTATATTATCTAATGAAACATGTATGAATATATATATATATATCCTTTAAACTATATGTATATATATGTATATATCCTTTAAACTCTCTCTCTCTCTCTATATATATATATATATATAGAGAGAGAGAGAGAAGGACAGAGAGAGAAATAGATAGACAGACAGACAGATAGAGAGAGACAGAGACAGAGGGAGAGAGAGAGACAGACAGAAAGAGAGAGACAGATTAAAAAACAAATATAACTCAGATAAGAATACAATTTCAAAGTGAAACACGTTGAAAGAAGCAGTCGTAGCGTCGGCGAATGAGATCAGCGCAAGTAAAACGAGAAGTAAAGCGTGTATAACAGACGAAATTCTACAGATGATGAAAAAACGACAGCAAACGATGGCAACACAGGAAAAAGAGTACAGGACACTAAACATATAAATTAGTAACAAAAAATCGCCAATGAAAATTGCGCGAGGATATAAAGCCTGAGCAACACAGATAAAGCAAATATGCACAGCCTATTAAAAGAATTAACAAAACAGAAGCTTGCTCATCGACAGACTGTATAATATCAAAGAAAGAAACACTTAAAAATAATAAATTAAAAAAAAATACACCAAAGAGAAAGTGAATACGTTAGAGAACTATACTCAAAATGAGAGAGAGAGAAACATACACAAAAAATAAGCAAGGGCCGGGAGTATTAAAGGTTAAAGTAAGATCGACACTGAATAAAATGAAGAGGAAGAAAGCAACAGGACAAAATGGGATCTTAATAGAAATGCTCTCAGCCTTAAACAATTTCGGTATTAAGTAATTCTTTAAGTTTTCGATATCAGGTTGGCAGTGAAGATATTTTGGGAGAAAAAAACAAAATGGCTGCCTTTATAGACGTCGGATTAAATATTTTGAGCTTTCCGATTGGTTAACCCTTCTCTTGGTGGACTATAAAATGAGTCAGCTCATTTTGGTTGGCTCACTAGTACAAACATGTATTCAAAAAACTGTAACATTTCGAAATAAATCAACCTTGCCTAGCACTTCTAACAGTTCTTTGTAACGTAATTTTGCCTAATCTATACATCATTGTTATGCATTCTTTTCCATTTCTCTTTCTGATTTCATTCTGAGGATTCCTTAGAATGATATCAGAAAGAGAAATCTCCTAGGAATGCTTAACGGTTAGATTGTTGATAAAGAGAACAATACATTAGTGTCTAAGCAATTTCCATTCGGATCTTGGAAATCTGCGGCTTTTCTTATCCATAGACTGATCGACTGATCGCAATATATTGAGTCACACGCCTAGCTATTAATGCCGTTACGACACATTGTAATTAAAACAGGAAACGCAGCGGGCATCTTTATCGCACACTCTTTTAATTAGCCTGGACAGCGGCGTCAAAATAATTGTTGATCTAAAATAGCCAGACCAGACATTGTGAAACTGATCAGAGCATCGGGGGATAATGTTTGAAAATCTATGAACAGAAAAGTGAAGATGAAAAGCCTTTGATTTTCAAACGAGAATAGGAAAGGGATGAAATTAATACGAAAAAGGTGCTTCGATTATGCAATATTTTCGTTGTGTCGACAAATAAGAACACGTAACTAAATATCATATACGTAAAAGGATTGTTTTATTCATCTCCGGATATTCTCAGTTAATATCAGCAAGTAGGTGCGTGACTTTTTTTTTCCTTCTCTCTGTCTTTCCTCTTGTGTGGAGGGCTTATATATCTATCTGTCAGTTGTACCACGCGTGCGCATGTCGGGAGCAGCCATTGACATCCAGTAAAGACTCAAATCCGCACTTGGTGGCAAGATTGGTTACATTTTGTATCCCAGATCAACTTGCAGATAGACATTGAATGTAAAGTCTATTTTAGAACCATCAGATTTAAGTCCAGTAAATACTGGGGATCATCACAGATCAACTCATAACAAAGGTTCCTTGTTGGCATAAGATTCTATTCAGTCCATCTTTTATTTCCTGAAGGGAAGCATATATTACAGCTATATTAAAAGAGATGATAAAATATTATGTAAAGAATAATTTAAGACAGAAAGACGATAAACGTATACAAAAAGATTAAAGTGTATTTTGACTGATGACTGAGTGAGGAAAGACATGGATAAACAAAGATTTACACCTTCAAAAGGATGAGGCAAAACATTTAAAACTTTGAGTCTGTCTGTGTGTCCTTAAACGCGCAAACAGGCAGATAGACACGAACACACAAACTCAGTTTTCCGGTCACAGGCGTGTTTGTCTAAAAATAAATACGTCTAAATTCACTTTCATCCCTGTCGTGCGCCAATGGCTTAGGGGTAAAATCTGCGACTAATACCAAATCAGTCAGGTTTAGATCCCGGCTTAAGGCAATCGGATGTCTAGTCAAACTGATTAGCTGTGAAATAGTGAAACAGTCTGTCTGTGGATGGCAATATATATATATATATATATATATATATATATATATATATATATATATATATATATATATAGGAATGTAATGAAATGAATAAATATAAATAAATGTACGTGTAACTTTTCGCATACAAATGTATACATATATCCTTTGCTGTAAGAAATGCTCAATGCTAAATAGCAGAGCTATTAAGTATATATTAATAATATGTTAATATATATATATATATATATATATATATATATATATATATATATATATATATATGTGTGTGTGTGTGTGTGTGTGTGTGCGCGCCAGAGTAACACAAATAGAAAAATATTTGTTAAAACTGGACGTATTATACGTGCTCAATATAAAGTCGGAAGACCAGACTTGCAGAGCTGTTTAATATTTAGAAAGTATGAAAGCTGACCAGATCACACTACCGCGGTTTTGACCTCTACGGTCTCCTCAGGTGGTTTGTTTAGCAAATCAACTACACGGAGCTCAACAACTTAAGCGCTTTCGAAACCGGAAGTAGAGGGGAAAAATATAAATTTAAGCGGCTTCAGATAACCCCAAACTGAACTTCTCATAATAGTCGAGAATACGTGTAGGCTATGACAAGGAGAGAAACTGCCGATAGCAACATTATAAAAACAGCAATGAATTGCTGAACAGGAGGTCAAAGATCATGACCAAATGCAGACATTTTAAAAAAGTTCAGCTTGGGGGTTATCTGAACCCAGTTAAAGTTAGCAATACCCCCACAACTTCCGGTTTCGAAAGAGTTTAAATTGTTGAGCTTCGTGTAGTTGATTTGCTGAACAAACTACCTGAGAAAACCGTAGTAGTCGGAACCGCGGTAGTGTGCACTGGTTAACTTTTCACTTTTTTTATATATATATATATATATATATATATATATATATATATATATATATATATATATATATATATATATAGTCGACTCTCCTGTCGAATTCGATGTATAGGGCTCAAGCAGATAAGTTTCCAGGAAACCGACAGCCCGACACCGGCACATGGGATTTGATTATAGTGGTGAAGGCCTCGTGCAGGACCATCCACACTTTTTGAAGGGACGAATACAGAGACCTGGTGCACCGAATGCCACAATGTTCCCAAACGACACTCCGCAGGTTTTGAATTCAGAGTTGTCCTTCTCCTAGACCAGTTGCCATCCAAGGCTATAGAACCCAGTCTGTCCTGCTATTTTACCACAGCTGGAGGGAGAAGAAGAGGATTCATACCTTACCAAAGGGTATTAGCACGTAAGTGAATGTAATGGATTCGACGGGAAATCGAACTCGGCTCTGCGATTCCTCAATCCAAGCCGCTATCCACTACTCCCATACATATGTATAGAATAGATGTTGTTCTTGTTTTTTCTCCAAAAACAATAACTCATTTCCAATAGCATTTTCGGATACAACAATACATATATTTTCGTTGTTCTCTTATTACTAAGAGAAAAAACAAGAACAACATCTATTCTATACCTGAAGATGTCTGTAGGAACAGACGAAAGCTTGTAGTAAAATAAGAACTAATACGGCAGAAATTTATAGAAACAAGGATCATTTCATTCATAACGGATTCGGAGGTTTTTTTTATATTATTTGAATTGTTTGCGACGATGGATTTCTCGCCAATTAAATCATTAACCTTTGCATTTGTTTTTGTGTGAATAATTCATGAATATATATATATATATATATATATATATATATATATATATATATATATATATATATACGTATATATATATATATATATATACATAATATATAATATATACGTATATATATATATATATATATATATATATATAATATATATATATAATATATATAATATATATATATATATAATATATATATATATATATATATATATATATATATATAGTATATATATATATATATATATATATATATATATATAATATATATAATATATATATATATATATATATATATATATATATATATATATATATATATCACTATAAAATTTCACGTAAAATTAGCGTTTGGCGTTATGGATGTGGAATGAAACACTAATGTGTCTGAGCATGCGTCTACAAAAACGATTAACTAGCCAACTTAGCAGACTCTATACTCTCTCGAGACTGATGGATGCCTACATAATATAATTTCGTTTAGATGAAGACTCATAAAACTTATAAAATTATAAGAGAGATAGATAGATAGGTAGATAGATAGATAGATAGATAGATAGATAGATAGAGAGAGAGAGAAAGAGAGAAAGAGAGAGAGCAGTATGAAAGGAAGATTGCAATTATTATTCTTAATAATATTTCTCTTCTTTTTTCCATGTTTTGACCATCCGAGAGATGGTCGAAGCACTAACGTATATTATGAAAATATCTTTGAAAATACTGCATTTAAATAGATAATAACATGTATTTCTGTCACGTATTTTTTAAATTAATCAATATATTCTCCTAGAAATTTACTTTATTGAAGTTCGAAAGCTCAATCCCTGCTGGATCAATAAAATCATAAACAGAACTTTTCTTTGATGCGTGACAATTTTGAAATTAGAAAACGGTTTAGTAATTTCAGAGGTTTTGGTCAAAAGACGGCCAATTAAAACTTATCATAAAACTCCAGTTGCAAATATTCCATTGTAAAGCATAAATTCAAAAATACAAAGAGAAGGAAGAATGGTTGTCAGAGCATGGACGGGTGGGTATTAAGGTTTAAAACGTTTGTTTAGTGCTACAAAGTATTCTAGGAGCGTAATTATAACAACAGTTCCTATGGATACGGTAGATAAAATAAGCAGACGACGTCATTGTAACATTTCGGAGAAACAGCATGATTTTATTTACCTGACCTCTTCACTAAGGCAGGGTCTGGCACAAGATCTTTTTATGTAGGGAGCTCGTACACATTCATATGGGCTAAGGACAAAATTACCCATTCTCCGCGACCACTTTCATACTGGTGTCGATATACCTATCCCGTCTCTCTTAGTGGAATTAACAAAGTCCTGCCGCAGGGTTGGGATCGCTGGAACCAGGCCCTTTTCTCCCATTTAAAATGAAGAGAACGGATACTTCGCTTTGATCCAGGCCCAAAGGCGAGAAGACTGATTTCAACAAATGTTTAACGATATAACGCATTTCTCGAAACTCGAAAGACAAGTGTATTTACTTGGAGTCAAACATTTTTCACTACACTCGTAAGCCAAGTTAATTTCTAAAGAATTTGCTTAGCTTTTGGGAGGCATCTTTTGCTATTCCAATTTTTTTTCGGATTTCGCTGTAGCATTTTCTATCCTCTGTTAAAACATTTTCTAGCTATTTAAATTTTTGTACTGACTTGATTTCGGTGTTTTCAAATCGTAATTTGCAACTTTCTTCTTTTGAAACAACCATACATTGTCTTCTTACATTTGATGCAAGGTCTTTTCTTTTCTCTTTCCTTTAGCAGAGTTCCCGTAGTTTAATTTCGCTGTGATCTGCATATCTTATGTTAAAATTGTGACCGCCAATAATGAATCCTTTTAGAACTTCTTATTCTTTAAGGATTATCTCCTTGTAATATTTGAATAAGCCCAGTAAGTAGACCAATCCTCATCTTACTATCCTTTCTGTTTTTATTTGGTATATACCGAGTTCACCCAGGGCACCTCGAACTGGTGTAATGGTTAGCAAGGTTGTCACGCTAGATCAGTTACGACTGAAAAGTGAGTTCGATCCTCCCTAGGTGTCCCATACTTTCGGCCTTGTGCTACGCTTAGAAAATAACTATACTGAATTCACTTTCTAACTGTATACAGACGGTTTGCTCCCAATATAAGTTCTGGATTAATCTAATATCATTCTCAAATAAATCACGCTTATCTAATATTTCAATTAATTACCAACTAACTTTCCCATAAGCTGAAATATATATGAACCTACTCTAGATTACCTGTTCGTTTTGACTGAAGTTGAACACTACTATTTCACCAACAGCTGATGTGTTAATTTTTTTTACTTACGGAGTTACTAAGTGCTCCTCTTGCTTCAATTATTATGGCAATACTTTATAGCCTTCCACCTCTCTGAGGTAACTGTATACTGTATACTGTACCAAGTATTCTAGATTTAATAAAAAAACACGACATCGAAAGTCTTTTTTTCTAGGCCGGTATATTCTCACTTAGATAACGGACGTTACGCAATATTCCATTTCTCATTTCGACTTTTTTTTTCTTTTCGACTAATTTAAGCTAACTAAAAATCGAAATAAGAATATTTTATCATCCTTGTTAGGAATTTTAGCAATTTTAAATTTCATATAAAATGTTCATGAATGTATTTAAAGAACTGGCGTGTTATTTTGGCTGTTATATCACACCGATTTAAAAATACCACTGAATTGTTGATGTTTTATGAATAAAACTAACTGGAAATACTTGAGGTGTCTAGCTAAATTACAAGGTAGGAACGTTACGATTGTATCCAATTTGGATGTCATTCTCAGGCACAAGGTAGAAAAATAAAAATTCAACAATTGTCACTAATTACAACGGTGCGAGACGGAAGAAAAAAACAGTTTTGTAACAAAATGTAAATGGTTTCTGCAGTTTTTGTTTTATTCTGTTTCCTCACTTCCATTTCTTTGCAACAAAATATCTAAGTTGTTTCAATTTATCAATAAAATTTCGGATAGGCAAAAGTAAGGGAAAAGAAAAAGGAATCCAAGATTCAATTCTTCAAAAGGTAAAAAAAGATTCACTCGATAATTGAACAATTTGCTTTCCGAATGATTGATAATGAAGTGAAGATATTTATATAAGTAATGTATGTTACGCGTTCATAAACATGATTTTATCGATAGACTTTTTAAACTAACCGTTGCGCGCGCTTTCCTGAACAAAATGGGATATCAATCACTTTCTTTCCCTCTCTCTCTCTCTCTCTCTCTCTCTCTCTCTCTCTCTCTCTCTCTGTGTTTGTTTGTTTGGTTAGCGGCAACTCAATATGGGTCACTTAATGCCGAAATTTAATTTTCTTGGGAGTAGGAGTAATTTCTTTTTCAAAAACATATTACTGCTTTTTTTTTACTATGAAAATGTACTGTTGGTATTTTTATTATAAAAAGGTATTTTGATGCTTTCATATTCTTTTGACTCCAGTTTGGGGGTTAACTATTTGCCTATAGCTGGGACCCCAACAGGTGCTATCACCTCGGGTTAGGATGGACCTAAGAACAACAGCAATTAAGAGGTAGCTCCACACTCCTCAAAAATCCTAATCAGAGGACTTGCTACCAAATGTAGTTTATCGTCATACACTGGACGATCTCTGCTTGTCTGACTGTCTGTCTGTCTGTCTGTCTGTCTGTCTGTCTCTCTCTCTCTCTCTCTATATATATATATATATATGTGTGTGTGTGTTTTTGTGCGTTTTTGTGTGTTTTAATAATGTCTTAAATAGTAATAATGAAAGCATATTAATACAAATGAAAATGCATCCAAGGAACCTTTCGACCAACTCTTCTTCAGAGACATATCGTTGCGACAATTTTGTTCTTATTAGGACCGACAAGAACTCCGAAAACATTAAGCGGGATAATAGAATAGGACAACGCACCGGTCTTCTAGTAATTAAGTCGTGCCTTTTTCCGTATGATCACTGAAGTTAAACAACGTCGACCATGGTCAGTAGCTTGATGGGTGACCGCATGGGAATACCAGGTGTTGTATGCTTGGATATGCATGTGGTAAAATGGATAATAGAACGGAATTATTAATCGGAAAGCCGAGTTTCAATTCCGGTTCGGTTCCTTATACTTACTTAAACGCAAATAACCTTTGGAAATGTAGGAATCCACATCTTCTCCCTCATGAGCTAATTAGAAAGACTTGTATCTCTAAATCATTGTTACCACAGAAAATCTAAAATATTTTCTGGCTTTAAATAACCAGCAAAGGGTTGATAATTCGAAAAAAAAAAAAAAACAAATCAATCAATTAATTAATCCGTTCCATTTTCCAGGGTGAACACAGCATTTTCATATTTTTTTTTATTTCTATCTTACAATATCTGGGTCTTCTTCAGCTTAGTAATAAATTTTATTCGTTTTTATTTAAACAAATTAAATTCTTTTCTTAATTGTTAGAAGACGATTTTTATCTTTTAACATGCACCAGTGGAGTGTTCGCCTACCTTATTAGCCACCTATTTGTTTTCGATGTTCTTCGTCAATATTAATAATAATAATAAAAATCGCCAGTGATATATCTTTGAAGAATATATATATATATATATATATATATATATATATATATATATATATATGTAAAAGGAACATTGCAGTCAACACTTAAAAGGCGACAGTCAGTTTCATGCTTGACGGGGATGAAACAGACTGTCGCCTCTAAGTGTTGACTTCAATGTTCACTTTTATATTTACACACGCTTTATCTCTGATATTGAGCACTTTTTATTCCATAAATATAGAACACTTAAGACTACATATATATATATATATATATATATATATATATATATATATATATATATATATATATATATATATCACAGACATCAAATTTATATATATATATATATATATATATTTTTACAGACAACGAATTTCCACAAAGCCTAGAATCAGCCTACTTAGAAAATCAGCTTTTAAAGTCATGCCATTTTGCCCGGGCTCGAACAGCAATTAATGGCGTTGGTGCGAAATTATTTTTCGTTCCCTTACATTCACTCTGTATGTAACATTTACTTTTCAGTATTTGCTGACTTGAGAACGATTATGAGTCCATGTCTTCTCCCCCTAACTATGGATTAAATAGTAGGGGATGTATCTGGAAAAAAACATTGTTATTTCAAAAAAATTGTTAATGGAATATTCACTGAGAATTATTCTTACAATCCAAAGCATATGTTCCGGCTTTAAATAATCCACAAATGGTCGATAAACAGTTAAAATCAAATCAATCAATCAATATTTTCCAACTTGATATCGTCTTTCGACCTCGAGAATCACCATCTAAAATCCTGCCCACCTGGCCTCGAAAGAACTGTATAGATATTTAACCTTCTAGGAGCTATATGCATTAGTAGATCTTATGTTTGCATATGTGTTACTTTTTTTCGTTCTATTAGCAAAATGATTGATCACCGCATTTATTGCTTTTGTCTTATATTAGCAAACCTGACACATTACAGTACAAGCCACCGTCTGAAATATTGCAAGAATTTTGATTTTTATTCCCTTTTCAACAGGCTGACAGCTTTGCTCGCCAGAAAAGATCTTTTTTCTTCAAATACATCACGTTTTATTATTATAAGTATTTTCACAGCAACTGTTGCGTCGAATTGCTTACGCTGGTTCTAAGATTGCATGAATTTAAGCGAGCTACTGGGTCGCATCTCGGCCCTACTCTTTCACTGTCGAAACGGTTACATTTAACAGTTTCTTCTACCCAAACAGCTTCTTTTCTCGCACTTCCTGTCTGTGGAATTCTCTTCCTAATGTTCCTTGATAACTATAATCTTCAAATATTCAAGTGTGCTGTCACTCGACATCTGATACCTTGATCTTGTTCCCCGTCCTTTTCTTTATCCTCTCCACAAAACACCCCTCTTTTCTTTTGTTATCTACACTCTGTAACCCCTTGTGTGCTAGTGGCACACCCGCCTTGGTTGGGGTGAAATGCTTAAAACAAAATTCTCGCTTATAGAACTCGAGTCCATCTTCTTCCTCCCCAGTCAAGTTTGATTTTCAAAAATATACATGTAATTTCAATCGTTGTCTTATCTCGTCTTAATTTTTCTTCTTTTATCGTTCTCTCTCCTTAATAATGCATTTACTTTTCATATAGGAACCACCTTGGTGGCTTTGTTGGTTTGCTTGTGGTGAAACCATAATTTTTTAAGAAAACGATTCATTTTTTTTTTTTTTTTTTTTTTTTTTTTTTTTTTTTTTTTTTTTTTTTTTTTTTTTTTTTTTTTTTTTTTTTTTTTGGTCGGGGAACGCATTTTCTTTACTAAAACTCATTTCCAAGCATGTCGGCTAGCCAATCCCCGCTGAAGACGCCAGCTCAGGCACATTCATGTTATTTGGAAGCCAGCAGAACCCACCTGTAGTTTATACTGCAACTATGCTGGAGCAAACTTCACAGACAATTTTCAAAGAGGCTGCACATTGGGATAGCCCACGCCCTCTCAGGAAGTCATCTCCCTGACAAATCGAAAATTTTGTCTGAAGAAGTATTTGGATGTTAATGACCCTTTTTCAAAACTATATAAATACCAAAATATTCGTTGTTTGTAGGGATATTTATCTTATCGAGGAATCCAATTATTCCCAATTATATCCCTGTTTTTATACGGTTTCTTTGCATATCCCCTTTAAATAATTTTTTCGGGTAGTATATGTTGAAGGACATTTTTAATACTCAAAATCCTATATCGCCCACCAAAATTCCCAATCGCCGACCATTTTATGTTCAGTTGCTCATCGCCCAACCAGAAGTTAAGATCGCTCAGGTTTGGAAACATCTTTATAGTAGATACTTCGTATTTTAAATAGACGCCCTATCTTTTATTTATTAAACAGTGTGTATTACGTCTATCGACTTGCGTATTTGAGAAATTTTGATAAAGAAAATGCGTTCCCCGTCAAAAAATAAATAAATAAATAAATAAATAAATAAAATAAAAAAAATGAATCGTCTTTTTAAAATTTATGGTTTCATCCCCAAGCAAGTCAACATAACCACCAAATGTGGTTCCTATAAGAAAAGGAAAAGCATTATTGAGGAGCGTGGACAAGAAAAGATAACGATTGAAATTGCATATATATATATTTTGAAGATCAAACTTGATTAGTAAAGAAAAAGCCGGGCGCGAACCAGTGATATTACACATTCTTCTTAGAATTTCATCAAGGATCTCAAAATATAAATATTGTGACCATGTAAATGGTTTAAGAAATAACAAAACAAGTGTTACAGATATGACATATTAAACAGTAAATACAACAGAAGAGTATTACAGGATTAGTGAGTGTGGGTCGGTTGACCAACGTTCAATCTATTCGACTGTTGATATTTACCAGCCTCCCAACGAGGTCAGATGTGGCACAAGGAGGAGTTTACTGTGGGGCAATCCGATCCCGTAGGCTCGGCCGAAAATTCCCCGTAGACCTCGTATCAAACGGAAGAAGAGTCCAACATAGACTCTTTAGAGGAAGGACACCACATCAATATAACAGGAGCACTAGAGCATAAGTGGAATCAATATACAAAGGATAGATAAATGGTAGATTCGAGAGAGAAAAATTGTCTGGCACGACAGCGAACCAGCAGACTTAGTTCAATCTAATCGTTCCGGAAGGCATTAGCCTGAGAAGGCGCAGCGAGACACCCTCCTGAATTTTAATATGTCATGCTGATGAGAGACAGAAAGTTTCATTTTGGAGGCGTTAAAATTAACAAGACATTCCTTGCCCCAGTTAACAATTGAATGTGAACTATTTTTTTTAGATCAACTGCCAATTTGACTTTATCGAACCGACAAAGACTTAGTATATCACAATCTTTCGGTCGTTGTGTGCTCTACTCGGCTTCTGGTGATTGTTGATCTGGGTAAACTTAATATATCTGCTAAAGAATATGACAAAATAAGTAAATATAGAAATCTTGAAACGTAAACTGAAAAAAGGTTGCATAGCATTTATAATAACTGGATCCTTGTGAAGAGCCAGAAATGTTTCAGATAAGACGATTACCATTAATAAAATCGTTTGCAGCTCCACTCTACAAGAGAAAATTAAGAAATTAAACAGCTTAGAAGCGAATTATCAGTACTCGATGAACTGACAAAAGGAACAAGTGTAAGGACTAGAAAAGGCAGAAAAGTGAAAAGAAAATACGGAATTAGGAATGAAAATGAAGCCCTAAAGAAAAAATAAAGCAAGCAATACAAGTGAAGGCTCAAAGAATCAGACATGAAAAACGATCAAGATTCTACAGACAGAACAAGATCTTTCAAACTGATGCGAAGAAATCTTACAGAGAAATAGGCAAACAAAAAATTAAAATGATACCTCCAACAACAATGGAAGATTTTATTCAGTACTGAAAAAATATGGGCATACCCTAAAGAACATAAAAAAAGAAGCAGATTGAATTGTGCAAGAGTTAGAACAAACGAAAAAAACAAAAAACAACAAAAAAAAACAAACATGGGCGGAAATCACAAAAGAGGATGTTGAATGGGCACTGAAAAAAAGCACACAATTGTCAATCTCCAGGAATAGATAAAATCACTAACCATTGACTCTATTATCAAAAAGACTAAAGATGTCAGAAGAACTTCAAGAAATGGTCAATGATGCTACTAATATTACAGCATGGGTAATCAAAGGAATTACCTTCTTTCTCTCCAAGAATGGTGACGCACATCTCCCCAAAAGCTACAGACTCAACTATATGTCTCTTACTAATTACAAACTATTCACATCTATTCTGACAAAACAGACATATTCCTTCTTAGAAAAAATGACATATTACCTCTTGAACAAAGAAGGTGCAAGCATGAGTCTTACAGATGTAAAGGAGAGTTAGTAATTAATAGGAGGATCTTGGAAAACTGCTCCAATACAAAGAAAAATCTCAGTACTGCCTGGATAGATGACAGTAAGGCATTCGGTAGTGTACCCTATTCCTTGACCTTAAAGTCTTTAAATATATACAAAGTTTCATCCTTCATCATCAGTTTCATCAATTAAGTATGACGATATGAAAAAACAGCACCAACTCAGTCACATAAATGGAAACTATAAGTCTGGTTAAATAAACATTAAGAGAATAATATTTCAAAGTGACTCTTTGTCTCACTTACTATTTTTATATCCCTAATAGCAATAACCAGCAAACTTAACAGGACAGAATATTGCTATAAGATTTCTCAAAAGAAAATAAGCCATTTTACATGAATTACAAAGTAGTTTGCTTGAAATGATAGTGAGCTGGAAGGTCTCCCGAAAACAGTAAAATTTTTCAGTGATGATATTGGACTGAAATTCGGTTTGGATAAATGTGCTAAAGCCATAATTTTACAAGGATCACTACTACGACAAAGCTCATCTATTAGCTTAGACCCCAGGGTAAGAATCAAGGATTGAGAATAAGAAGAAACTTATAAGTACCTCAGTGTAAATGGGAGTGAAGGAATGAAAGAAATAGTGCGAAAAGTGTACTACAGAAAGATGCGATTGATATTAAGAACTTAACTGATTCTAGGAACATATTTATGGCTAATAGTAGCCTTGGCATCCAAATCGTTGTATATAGTTTCAACATCTTGAACTGGACTCTAAATTACATCAGACGAATGGATTATGATACAAGAAAGCTTCTTTCTATTCTAAGCATAATATGCAACATCCAAAAGCTGCTAGAGACTGTCTATTTAAACCTCGTAAACATGGTGGGAGATGCCTTATTCAGCTAGAATTGTCATACAAGGCAACAACTATTGGCTTACTAACCTACATGGAAACAACAAAGGACTGAATGATACAATTAGTCAAACAACCCGAAAACAGAAAGAAAAAAAATAAATCACGAAAGAATGTTGTAAATAGATTTACATTTGGTAGATTTTGTAGCAGACCAAAACAGAACACATGAACCAACTGTTGTAGCAAAAATATGATAAAGAATGCCAAGGGTAAATCTCTTGAACAGATGAAACAACGCTGGCAAAGCAAACCTCTGCATGGTCAATATCCAGAACATTCTAATAAAGCCGATGTTAATATATTTAACACTCATCGATGGTTACCAGCATCTCGATTGAAGGCAGAAACGGAAGGATTTATTGTTCCAGTGCAAGACGAGAGTTTTTCACTAGGAACTTTCAGGCAAATATCATACATAGATGTGCGGATCCGAAATGCAGGTTCTGTGAAAATATTAGGAAACCATAGACTATCTAATCTCAGGATGTTCTGTACTTGTACCAAATGAATATAAAAATCGTCACAATAGAGTGAGGTAATATATAAACTGGAAAATGTGCAAATACTTTGAAAAAGATGTTAACAAACACTGTTATGAACATCACCTAGCACTGGTTACAGAAACAGAAGACATAACAATTCTATGGGATTGCACCATCTTTACAGTCAGGAAGATTGAAGCAAATAGGCCAGACATAAATTTCAAAAACTGAAAAGAAAAAAAAAACCTTGCCCACTAATTGATATGGTTTGCGCAGCAGATTGTAACATATCAGCAAAAGAATTTGAAAAACTATCGAAGTATAAAAACCTGGAAATCGAAATAGAAAAAAATGAAATTGAAAACAAGGATAATATCAGTAATAGTAGGTGTGCTTGGAATGATAAAAAAAGGAACACAACATGTTGAAAAAAAACCCTGAGAAATACATGTTTAAGAGAAATACAAAACAAATTGATAAGTACAGCCCACATCATAAGAAGAATTTTGTTCATGTAACGCTAGTGATAGAAAAACAAATCATGAAATGCAGCCATAAACAACACACCATTACCTGCCTTAGTTCTTCGTGCAGACTTGGTAGGTAGTTTAACCATAGCAAAAACTGAAATATAATAATAATAATAATAATAATAATAATAATGGGACTACACAATACACACTGACAGAACAATCAAAGCCAGCCGCCCAGATATTGTTATTAAAGATCACAAACAAAAACGGTGCCTCCTTGTTGATATGGCAGTCCCTGCTGACTGCAATGTATCTTTGAAGATATTCAAAAAACTGTCAAAATACAAGGACCTTGAAATAGAAATCTCGAAAATGTGGCATATGGGAACATCAATAATCCCTGTTGTAGTTGGAGTCTTAGGACTTGTTGGAAAAGATCGCAGTAGACTAATTGAAGGGATTCCTGGAATTCCATGCCTCAAGGAGATACAAAAAATTGTTCTGACAAGTACAGCCCACACCTTACGAAGGGCTTTATCTATGTAATTTTTTTTTTTTTTTTTTGTCAGTTGAAAGTGTCATGATGCCATTTCTAACCTTAGGTCCCTGGGCGGCACCCGGAGAGAAATGTGTAAACGCCAGAAATCAAAGAAAATAAAAATAATAATAATAAACTATTAAATTATAATCGAACTAACAAAATGTGTTAACTTAAAATTGCAGTATCTGTATTTATGAAATGTTTCACCTAAAGAATGTCGGGTCGTACAATGGCCGAAACGTCGTGAATATGTCAATAGTGATGAGGCTAACAGTCCGAACAATGTAAATAGTGTAAATAGTTAAAACTACAATTATCCCTGTTCTGATAGTGGCATTGGGTATGATAAAGAATGGTGCCGAATATCATATGAATAAAATTCCTGGACACATCAGCATCTCCAGAGCTGCAAAAGATTACTTCGTGCAGAAATTAAGGTAACTATGAGTAAGAAGACCGTGGAGGTAACTTGGTATTTCGCACTTAAAATTCTCTCTAGCAAGATGATAGCACACAATAATAATAATAATAATAATAATAATAATAATAATAATAATAATAATAATAATAAAAAATGTTATATTGTTACACTTGGTACGGGTCTCATAGCTTCCTAATTGTTTTGAGGTGTCAACGTGTATTGGTTTAGTCTTGGAGAGTTAAAATGGGCGGCAGCTTACTGGGTGTAACAACAATTTGTCCAAATCGTGTAGCAGCATAATTCTCCATCCCACAAAATATTTAATATCTAAAAAAAAAAAAAATCACAAACTAATTGAGTTTCTTTTTTTTCAGGTTTTCAGATAAGGCGATTAGACATCTTGACACTAATTGTCGTAAGAATCACTCAACACTCTTTCAGTTATTCAGCTAGAAAGAGAACAAGTTTGAATCGTTTTGTGTCAGTCCCACTATGTCTTCCCAACTGAGTAATGGTGAGAGGAAAAAGACCATTCAGGTTTTCACAAATGGTACTAACATTCATAATCTGGCTTCCATCTTCGAAATCCATTCAAGAACCATAAAGGCAACAGTGAATAAATTTAAAAGTGAGGGAACAGCGGAGAAGAAAACTGGATCAGTAGGTCACAACAGAAAGAGGGATCATCGTTTTAACTTAGAGATAAAAAAAACAATTAGATAAGATCCAACTAAATACATAAAACGTTTGGCACATAAGAGGGGAGTTTCATCTATGACAATCCAAAGAGCAGTAAAAATAAATGGAATCGTACCTGAGGCACCTTGTTACTCCAGGAAAATTAGAAGGTTAGAGAGGGCGAACATCATCTTAAATAAGTTGGAAAATTATCCTGGAATAATATATATATATTTGAACATTATTTCAAATCTTGGGTTTCCGATCCTTAGGTATGATTAATTAATGATGAACATGTCATTTTCGTTTATGATCGATTTCATGACGATTCTTCTGTAAAGCCTTGAGAGTAATTATACATTATTATTGCTCAAAATAGAGTTCAATCGTATTATAAAAACCTCGGAAAATTTCAGTATGATATCTTGAATCATTTCTAAGATACGCCGGTTCAAAGCTTAAAAAATGGAAAAAATTTTGCTTTTACTGTGAGAATTTCTTCTCACACAGTTCAACCCTTGGCAGAGACAAGAAAGACATACAATCAACAGGGCCTACCTTAAAACTTAAAACAAATTTTATTGTATCCTTGCAAAAAAAAATTTTGCCCTTTTTTGCCCCTAGGAACAGGGTGGGGTAGTTCTTCAAAGAATAGGTAGTGTCTTTTACTTCTGTAGGACACAATTGGTCTCTACAAAGTTGGAGAAGCAGGAACTTGCAGGTCGTTGCTGGAGCATTACCATTTCGGTTGCTGAAGTTGAAACCCGGCTATTGTCGAGATCATGCAGAAAGTTCTTCGTGTTGAACGTACTCATTTGACGACAGTCAATAAATGTCTGAATTATACAGCCTTGAAGTATTATGCTGGGACATGACGTCGTCTCTAAAGCATTACCATTTTGGTTGCTGAAGAACAATCATTGCCTAATTATTTAGGCTTGGGCACTAAAGGCCCTGCAAAGAGATTCAAAAATGAGTCCGGACATTTCCAATAATATTCCGCAACTGTCTCAGAAGCATTACCATTTTGGTTGCTGAAGAACAATCAATGCCTAATTATTTAGGCTTGGGCACTAAAGGTTCTGCAAAGAGATTCAAAAATGAGTTCGGACATTACCAATAATATTCCGCAACTGTCTCTGAAGCATTACCATTTTGGTTGCTGAAGAACAATCAATGCCTAATTATTTAGGCTTGGGCACTAAATGCTTTGCAAAGAGATTCAAAATTGAGTCCGGACAATTCCAATACTTTTTCGCAACTGAGTTCAAAGGTGCACAGGCTGTTGAAATATGCCCGCGAAAAAAAACAAGTCAAATTCGACCAATGAGATTGGTCGTTACAAAATTAGCCAATAAGAGCTTAAATTGCAGAATTTCTCACATTATATGATTTGAACAATTTTGCTGTTACACCCGGTATACCCCGTTCAATACGACAAATTTATTTATCCGTTGACTGACTTTAACCAGTTGTTCAATGTGGGCTGAAACACTGTGTACCTATGTTCATGAGTGAGAGTAGTAAGAGGAGATATTATGACCAGGTTTCAAGAGCATTATTTTTTAACGTAAGATGGATGAGGCAACCAGAACGACTTGGGAGTCATATCTAGATAATTTGGAACACCATAAATAGGAGACCATCTTCAAAAGTACGACAATAGTTAGAGAGTTTGAAAAATTTAATTTCTTGAAAACTGTTTAAAATTTAAAAAATAAAAAACTTATAAATTTCAACTAACTGAATACCGATGTTTCTTGTAGGGAAACGTTTTTCTTTTCACTTAATACCATTACTATTTGAAAAAAAATGTTTCAAAAGTAAGAATCTGAGGATGAATAAGAACGATCGAGATGATAATTAAAATCTGTCAAAATACTAAAATATTTCAAAGCCTTATTTGCATTGCTCGGACTATCATTCTCATTTTTGTTGCCTTATTCAACACAACGTTTCGGCCGTTGTACACTTCGGCCTTCTTCAGGTGGTTGGAATGTCGAACTGAACCCTTTATCTCGCTCGCTGCAGTAGACTGTTCTAGTTCCACGTGCCATGTCCTCAAGGACACCTGGCACAGTGGATATAGGCGTTAGTTAGATCCAGTGACAGGACCCAAAGAATGTGAGTTCAATAAGGCGTTGGAGAACTTGGAGCGGGGAATTAACAGGTTATAACTGATAACTTACACCCATTAGACACGGGACGTGGAACTAGAACAATCTACCCCACTGAGCGAAATAAAGGGGCCAGTTCGACATTTCAACCACCTGAAGAAGGCCGAGGCATAAAACGGCCGAAATGTTGCGATGAATATGTCAACAAAGATGAGTATTGACACAGGAGCTCAGGCCAAAGGCTTAAAACTTTTCAGAAACGCAGGGTTCAAACGGTTAATGTTTTAAGATAACTAATTTTTCAACAAGACATAACTTACATTTATTTCCTTTTACGTTATAAGACTTAGCTCTCGATATAATTTCCAAGTTGATTCATGGTGCGAGCAATGTAAATAGTGTACATAATACCTCATCTCAGATATATAGACAGATGTCAAAGCCTTGTTGTCATTTGATCTCCACTGAAAACAAATGGTGGGAACTCTCATTGAGTTCCCTTAATGATAGCCACAAGAATCTCTTAGATAACATCGTTTAAGCCGGCAGCATGATAACTACTGCAATGGTCAAGTACCTATTGGACTGTCTCGAGTCTAAAGAACCAAACAAGCCAGAAAACACTTCGGCTATCCATTGACGTTCAACCAACGCTACAAATATCACCTCCCACTCGGTTCCACGGCAGTTTCAAAGTTCGACCAGTTATATTGATCAGTGTCTGATGTTTTCTTTCCGCTTGAGGCCCAATTTGATTTGCAATCGATTCAGAGTCTAACAACAACTAGGAAAACAAACAGAGTCGACGTCCTGCCTTTCGAATTATGGCTACAAGAATACAATTATTGCCGGCGCAATTCGTTCGGCTGACCATCTAACCGTCTCGGCTGATCGCTCTCTGCGAGGAAACTAATAATCATAGAGTTTGGAATTGTTGAAATCACAAAGAATAAAGACTAAAAACAAAAGCAAAACAAAAAAGGCAAATAAATGAGTCGTTTTTAGCCTTCAGTTTATTTATGTCCTTTCGCTACGATTACAAGGTCGGAAGAATACGCCATCTTGTCCAGGCTGATGACAATTAATTATACTATCATTAGTTTAATAATTTTGTTTATTTCTGTATCATATTTAATTTTAAAGTGTGCCTTGCAATTCAGATATTACAAATCTAATGAGGCGGTTTTGAAATCGGAAATTATTAATTAAGAATAGTTATATAGCTGCCAACATCTTAATTTATGTATGTATTAATTATTTTTTATTATATATATATATATATATATATATATATATATATATATATGAAGAAATATAGTTTTAAGGTGTGCTATATTTATGTGATAAAGTGCTCAATATCAGAGATAGAGCGTATGTAAATGTAAAAGTTAACATTAAAGTCAACATTGAGAGGCGACAGGCTGTTTCATGGTAGGTGCAATCGTCAGGCGGACTGACGATTGCGTCTAGCATAAAACAGCCTGTCGCCTCTCAATGTTGACTTTAATGTTCACACACACACATATATATATATATATATATATATATATATATATATATATATATATATATATATATATATATGAAGTGTTAAGAGCTAGACTTGATCTGAATATGTCTGCATGCTCATATGTTGCGTCTCGCTATGTCTCCATTTTCCTAACTATTGACTGACCATGTTTATGCAACCATAAATCTATTTGGGTAATTCGAGTGGTGTAATGGTTATAACGATTTTTAGATACTCGCCCCAAATCCTTAAAATTGGCGTTATATGACCGGAGTAAGAGACAGACTCGTGCGAGATTAAAGAAAGGATGGAGAAGCAATAAGAATCTATATCAAGTGCCGCGACCAAAGTAATGGCTAATGTTACACGGTGATGACTAACGACCATTGGAGTTGAAAATTAGGTCAGTTCAAAAAGCACAATTCCTTATTAAACACTGGCGAAACCTGTAGTCGCAGCCGAAAATTTTAGGATTTGGAAGAACCCTTTGTCATGCTTACAGATTTCAGCTAAAAATATATATGAAAAAAAGACAAAAGGAAAATTATTCTTTACTAATAGATTTGCCCTGATAAAGTCCATCAGAGTACGGAATGAATTGACAAAATATATATATATATATATATATATGAATACCGAAAAAATGTTGTTACTATATATATGTGTGTGTGTGTATTTCGAAAGAATGAATTTATTTTTAATCCAACATTTTTATTTCTTCAGAGACTTTTATGTGTCAAGATATTGAACAATGGACAGTGCAAACACTTCTTCTAAATATCATATATAGATATGAAAGTGTCCATTACAGTATCCTTTGAAGTATATATATATATATATATATATATATATATATATATATATATATATATATATATATATATATATCATCTCTCAGTATATATATGATATTATTATTATATATATATATATATATATATATATATATATATATATATATATATATGCCTAAATGCTTCTTTTTCTTGGTCATTTTGCATACCAGTTAGATTGAATCAATTTGTAAGCGGATCATTTCGCAAGAGAATGTCATTCAACTTTGAAGTTTGTAACTAGATTGTATTCCTAACTAAGGATCCAGGTTTGGAAAAATGGCAATGATTATTTTCTTTTTTATAAAAACAAGTCAATCTTGCGAGAAAGTGTGGTTCATGCGAGTCCAATGTCAATATTTAATTTTATTTATTTTATTATTAATTTAGAGATGCCATTTCCCAGTGAAGGTCGGGCATGAGAATTCCTAGTTAGTATTATTTTCATTTTGGGGAGATTTTTGAGGTTTTAAATTGTTTTATTAGTAGATGATCAGATCTTTGGTGTTTGTTGGTATCATTGAGTGATGTGTAAACGAACTTTTCCTAGCGTTTTGGAGATAGAACACCATAACCATATATATACTTGGATAAGTATATTCCATTTTGATCAGAGAGTGTCCACCGGCACAACCACCCACTAAATTCTTTTTCCCTATTAAATTAAATTAAAATTTGAACAAACGAATGGTTCCTACCAAAATATAGATGGAAGATATAGCCAGAAGATGGAGGTCTCATTGGCAAGATCATTGAGTAATATTGGAATGCATCATTTTTCTCCAAAAATTATGAATGATTTAAAATAATTCATAATTTTCTTACAAGAAAAAGTGTATGACACGTAGCAACGTGCGGGTAATTCGGCTAATATATATATATATATATATATATATATATATATATATATATATATATATATATATATAGTTGTATATTTAGGCAGCAATCTTTCCTTTATGCATGTTTCATTAAAAACGACAGACAAGCTACTACGGTTAAGCTTTTTATTTAATGTTTCTTCTGTTCGAACAAGAGCTTTCTTTTCTGGACAAAGGATGTGTAAGAACTGTCCAAATGTTTTATATTTCCGAGCGCTTTCGGCTATACCTTTAGCCATTATCTAGGATGATTCGATTTTTCAGCTTAATTGAGTGTGTGCGTTCTGTGTAAGCATTAGTGCGTGGTAGGGATGTTTTTAATTTCCGAATACGGTTAGCACATTGTGGCTTTGTTCGTAGTTAATATTATTAAGAGTTGGTTTTCTCTTTTTTATTATTAAAGCTTCCATTATTTTTAGTCATTTTTTGCAGGTGGAGGCATTTACTATATTTGTGTTTTCAACTACTATATTCCTAATGGAGATGGGTAAATTTGTGTGTGTGTTTAAATGTGTGTTTATATATACATATATATATATATATATATATATATATATATATATATATATATATATAGTGTTTCAGCCTGTACAAGGCTCGGGAACAACCTGAGGTAGTGATAGTGGTAATTTATATGCATAGGAGGGTAAGGAAACTATTGACTAAGAAGTTGAACAGGTTAAGATTGTAGTGATGTGAAACATCATTCAGGAAGTCTGTTCTATAGGGTAGATTCGCGGGAAGAAGTTTGAGTGAAGCTTACTTTTTGTCAATGGAATACGGAGGAATAGGGATGGCGTGGTACTATGTAAGTGGCATGGCGTGTCCTAGGCGTAATGAACTGATGGAACCAGTTGATGTAGTTCGTCCGAGAATTTCCCATTGTAGTAACCTTTATATATATATATATATATATATATATATATATATACACACACGTATATATATATATATATATATATATATATATATATATATATACATATATATGTATATATATATATATGTGTGTGTGTGTATGTGTGTGTGTGTGTCTGTTTCTGAAGAATTGATTCATTTTAATCTGGCATATTTATTTATACATAGCCTTTGAAGTCATATATATATATATATATATATATATATATATATATATATATATGTATGTATGTATGTATATATATAAATAAATATATATATATATATATATATATATATATATATATATATATATATATTTATAATTGGTGTATGTATTGTTATATCCCAATCAATAATTGTGGTGTCCATAAATAAATATGTTGGACACTATTTTAAGTGGTGGTAATATATAAACTAAATAGTCCACCACTAGCAGTGGTTTACCTACTTCACGCTCCTGGCGAGTATTGCATTTTGTTGATGTTATAAAGATTACCATGTCATTTCAACAATATATATATATATATATATATATATATATATATATATATATATATATATATACCTTCGTCAACTATATATATATATATATATATGAATATATATATATATATATGTGTGTGTGTGTGTGCATACATACATAGATGATATTGATAATACACACACATATATATATATATATATATATATATATATATATATATATATATATATATATATATGACTATGATTTTTTTATTATTAATGTTTGATATGGCATCTCCTGATGGAGGCTGGGCATGAAAATTTATATAACATTATTTTAACTTTGGGGAGATTTGATGTTTTAGATTTTTTTTATAGCAGATGATGAGATCTTAGGTGTTGTCATTGAGTGACGTATATCTGTGAATTATGCCTTTTATGAGTTTATACCTGTTCATATATATATATGAACTCCGCACACTTCGTGGAAATAATCAAAGATGCGCCAATCCAATGCAACCAGGTGGTGAGCATGGACGTGTTGAATTTGGTTCCCCAAGGTACTCAAGGAGGAAGCACGATCAGTTGTCATGGACAGACTGGCCTCGGACTCTTCTCTATGAGAACGCACTAGTATACCGATAGATAACCTGATAGAGATACTGACTTTCTTTACAAAAACAACACACTTTGGAATGGGATCATCCATTATCACCAGCAATGGGAAACATATACATGGAATACTTCGAAGAAATACCTTTAGAATTCACATCACTAAAGCGAACTTTATGGTTGAGATATGTAGGTGATTCCTTCATACTCTGGCAACACCAGGAAGAGGTCTCATAATCATCATCTTCCGACCTCAGCTGAGTTTGAACTCACTACACCTCTCCACTATTCCCTATCCGTCATAGCTCCTAAAAGGGATCAATGTGTCACGTTTTATCCTATCTATAAAGGTTAACTTGCGTGATCGATTGTCAGATGATGGGTGCCTCCAGAGTACAAATGATGACATCTGTGGCACGTGCACAATGCCCGGCGAACTGGACACGTCTTTTGCAAACTAAGGTTGATACTCTTGGCAAGTCACCATATATCATTTCTAGAGTTGGGTGGTTTCGCCATGAGAGATTAAGCACTCTTCTTAAAAGACGTGTATAACATCCATCTAAACGGCGCTGTTGTTTTGCTGAGAGAGTCCAAGTTTCAGAGCCATAGAGTAAGATTGGCTCAATAAGTACGCGGAAAAGTTGGAAGAAATGGAAGAGGTCTAGCTCCTACTGGATCATGTGAACTCAATAAGATCATCGATACAGTTGACAATGGAGAGAGAAAACGACAACTAACAAGCATTCCTGGATGTACTAATATCGCGAACAGAGCATGGGTTCAAGACATCTATATACCGAAGGCCAGCATTCACCAGTCAATCCCTAAACTTCAACTCCCACCAACCATACAGTGAAAGGAAAGGGATCGTCCGCTGCTTAAAAACATCGAGTAAAAGTCATATGTGGCATATGAACAAGAAAAGGTCAGTATGAGCAGTACCCTACAACATAACAACTACCCCGGGTACATGGCAGCAGCTCCGACAAACTGGGATAGAAGGGTACAAGTGGATAACAACACTCAGAAAAAGGCTTCGGTCTGACTACCCTATGTGAAGGGATTATCGGAAAAATAAAAAAAGATCTGTGGTTCATGTAACATCAGGGCGACCTTCAAAAGTGGTTTAACACTTCGCAGACACTTCTTCTGAGAAAGATCTCACTACCATAGAGAAGAATATGACTAAGAACTGTGTGTACGCCATCCCGTGCAGCTGTGGCAAGAAATATAAAGGCGAAGCAGTCCATCTTCTTAAGATAAACCTGCAAGAAGATCGTAAAGCCCTAACACGAGGGGATATAGAAAAATCAGTCGTAGCTGATTACATTTGAGAGATGAAGTTGAAATAATAGACATAGAATATCACTGGAAATACGAAAACTTAAGCTATTAGCGCATGTGCTAGGCCACAAAATGATAAAAACATGGGAATCAGGAATACGAAATGTTAAAGAAAAGCGATAATAACAATAAAAAATGCAATATGAGCTCTGGTAAAAATGGTTGCTGAAACATTAGATTTAAAGCGTTGGTTGCAGTTGTAAGTTCAATACCTAGCTACTTTGGTGAACAAAAACTTGGAGGGTTGAGTTAATGGGAGATAACTGAGGCATGGCACGTGGAACTAGAACAATCTACCTCTAAAGGGTTTAATTCGAAATTCCAATCACCTGAACTGAGTTATGAGGAATTTATGGAGCTGTTTTTTTCCAATAAAAGGAGGAAGCTTGTTTGCACCCCGTTAATAAAATTTAAAAAAAAAAAAAAACAGAGTTGTCTAATCGGGTACATCCACTAATATATAGTGGATATACGTATCCACTTATACAACGTTTAATATGAAATACGTAGACGTCGTACACAATCATATAACAGGATCATGCAGATATCCCAGCGCGATCTTGTGAACAATGTTACGAAAATATCAGAAATTTCCCTGTTCAGTCAGCCCTTTGACAATGGACCGATAGTGAATGTGTAATATCAATTAAATGTAATACGTTGTTTACGAGACTTCAGAAAGACTTAAAAGCTCGGAAATCAATTCTATATAAACTAATGGAAACTAGCATTGATCAGCGTTTAAACTCTTTTCTTTTGCTTCCTGCTCAGCGCAGAATAAAAAAAAAAAATAATGCTTGGTCACAGGCGATGAAAAACGACTTTTTTTTTCTTTTAAGAGAATCCAAAAATGAAGAACGTAATGAGATTAAAAACAGCTTTCAAGATCGCAACCTCAGCGGAGCCTACTGTGAAAACTTTCTTTTCTGACTTTTGTCAGAATCAAAAGGGAATAATTTATTAGGAACTGCTGGAACTTGGACAGATTTTTCACTGCGCAACACTGCATTGGGTAATTGCACCGTTTGAGTGACGCATTCGGCATAGAATAGGCTGAACTAGATGTAGTTACGCCCCTCAACACTGCAAATGGCTACAAAACAACTTAAAATCTCGAGTCGTGTTCTTGAATAGTCTCGTCTGATCGAGACTTTCATATATTTCATGCTTGGCGCACAACTCGTTCATTGTCCAGGGTATGACGATAAACTACATCGGACAGCAAGACCTCTGATGTGAGGGTTTTGAGGAGCTTAGAATCGCCTCTCAATTGCTGTTGTTCTCGGGTCCACCATGACTCAGTGTGGAAAATAGTTAAATTCAAAACACAATGAATATATAAAAATAGATTTTTATAGTAAAAATACCAGCAATACATTTTTTTAAAGAAAAAATATTGCCAGCAATATATATTTTTGGAAAAAAAATACCAGCAATATATATTTTTGGAAAAATAAATATTACCAGTAATACATTTTTGGGGAAAAAATATTACCAATATGACTCTCGACAAAACCCCTTTTTACAAAGATACTTCAATGAAACTTGATCTAAAACTGATTCTTACAACGAATATATATTCTATTCATACAAACCTATCCTAAAAATTTTGTCGACATCAGGTTTTGATTTGCCGTAAAACCAAATAAACACCCCGTTCAGAAATGTCTAAACAGTATACAACAACTTTCGCAGACTATGGTTAAAAATGGCTTCAAGCAAATGAAAATGCAGAAAGACAATAAAAGATATGGTTTTTGTTATTTGGTATAGTTCTTTGTTTGTGATTCTGTAACGACAATTCACATGATTCGAAGTAGTATAGTGTAATATAGCAACAACTCTAAGTAGATGCTTATGAAGCTTTATTCGACTAGTTCAGCTTTTGTGCTGAAAACATTTTATAGTGATGAATGGTTACAAGCAAGAGGGTAAATGGGATGTACTTATTTTATTAACAGCCATGTGCTACTATCCCAACTACAAATATGAACAAAAAATCGACTTGTTCGTCTGATCTTTCTTATTTTATTTATGCAAACTTAATCAATCGCTGAATGCAGAATTCTGGGTGATATGAGTCTAAAAGGAAATATTCAGTTTAATGAATTAATGAATATTAAATATATATATATATATATATATATATATATATATATATATATATATATATATATATATATGGTTTTACGCCTGGTTGGACCATGCAAAAATAATACCAAGCCCTTCAAAATAATGTCGTGGTTTTTAACTTATAGGGTTTTTTTAAAGTCAAAAACGACATTATTACGTCAAACCGAGAATTGAAGGTCGTTCTCAACGGATTTCCTCCAGCACCAACGAACGCAGGTGTTAATACGCCCCACTCTTTATGACAGTACACTTATTTCTGTGGGTTTCTTTATCCTGTTTTTCTTCATAGAGCCTATTATATATATAATGAAACTATTATCAACTTATATGATTAAAATATATTTTTATTGATATTTGTGGTTTGCCGCGCCAGGAATTTTCGTTTTAATATATTAAATAGTATTATTTTTAACCATTTTTTTATCTTTGTTTATTTGCTCGCTTAAGTTATATTTTAATAAGTGGTTAGCATTTATTTAATGATATCTTTAAGTCTGCTATAAAATATTTATTGGTTGTGGTATCTGATTGTCTAGGTCATTGTCTGTGGATGTGTATGTATATACGGGTATTTATCGGTGTCTATGTGTATGTAGAGTGCATTCACATTTAATTGTGTGTGTGTAGTCTTAAATATTTAGGTGTTGGTTTCCCCGTTTGTATTTTTTTTCATAAAGGGCTGTGGAGATGTTCCTGTCTCATCGCCTTCTTGTGTGTATATATATCTAAATATGTTTGGGTGCTTATGTATTATAATCTGATTGTGTTTTTGTTGTTTTGAGCGTGACCACATTCACACACTTTAGAATAAAAAAAATATATATATGTATTGTCAAATGACCGGATATATTGTAGCGTCTTGTCGAACGTAATTTCAACGAAGAAATAAATTGAATAACATATGTATTTTATCTTTTCTCAATAATTTTATAGTTTTTAAACTTAATAGTGATTAAATTTGGATTTTAAAATTGGCAGTTTTTAATTTTAATATTAAATTTTATCATATAATTTTATAATTGTTGGTTAGTATAAATTCTTTTTAATATTACCCGTATTTTAAAGATCTGAAAAGCTATTATAACATGATTTCGTTGTCAAGCTTTTGAATCTTCCTATACTTGGATTTTGATTGGTCATTCTAGCTTTTGTAACAATGTTTCCCCCTAGTGAAGGATCGTTAATTAATTTGAAACTTTCAAAAACCATTTATTTTATCTTCAATATCATCACTTGATAAGACACCGAGGGTGTTGAAACAAAATGGCTATTTTTGTAGTGATTTTATAACATATTTATGTTATAATTTTTTTTATAAATAATATATATATATATATATATATATATATATATATATATTCAATATGTTTTTTAGCTCCTTGATAAATTCCAAAGAAAAATCAGTAATATTAGTTGTCCTGATCTGGCGGCTCGATTTCATTCGCTTTCTTATCACTATAAGGTTCCTTCTCTGTCTTTTTTGCGTCGTCAGCGAACAGTCGTTGCCACTTTTGTAATGTCAACGAATACTCTTTGTCACTTCCGTAATGCACGTTGTAGTAGAGACTTTGAAATCGCAGTTACAACTATAGCAACGCCGTTGAACAATACTGCTGTCAGACGCCTTCGAATAAAACTTGCACTAATAGTACTTGCTCGATAATACTCGCTCCAAAAGTAACCATTGAATAGGGATCCTAATAGTAATCCGTACAGTGATATATTCTCCTACAGCTCCACGCGGTCGGATGCGGCACAGGGCCAAGTTTATTGTATGGTACCGAGTCCGTAGGCTCGTTCAAAAATTCCATGTAGACCCCGTAAAAACGGGGTCGTGTAGCTGCCTACCACCCCAGACGAGACTCCACCCTTCGGCACAGTCTCGTCTGCGTTCCTCTCTGCACGGAATACCAGCAATATATATTTTTGAACCATAAGTGATAATTCAGCAGCGTAGTGAATTTATGTGTATATTCCTTGGCAGAGCGAGTTTATGGTTCTATATTCTGTAGTGTAGTGGGGTTACGGCTTTATATTCCATAACGTTTTGAGATTATGGCTCTATAACTCTGGCTCAGAATGGTATAACAACGGGTAATACCAGCACACTTCTGAAGTAATTCGGACAGGGATCACTTGGACGTCACGCTACATTTCCTTTACTATCACGTGATCTACTTATTCAAAATGGGGTCACCTGTATTTGTTTGCTCCCTGGTCATCTGTGTCAAACTCCAGTGTATTTATTGCTATATAATCACTTTCATGGAAATTGTTCGGGTGAGCTCTTTGATATGGTACGGAGACTTTTTGAATTTAAGCGAAGTACTGGACTGGCATCAAAATCTCATCAATTTACAATTGAGCTGCCAAGATGTAACCGTAAGTTCTATGTTAACAGTTTCTCTTCTCGCACTTCTCGCTTGTGTAACTCACTTCCCGCTCCATACTTTCCAGCCAAATTTAATCTGCACAAACTTAAATGCAATGTCAGTCGCTATCTACTGTCCTCATGATAACTCTTTTCTCTTCCTGCTTATTATTAATGTTTCCGTTCTTAATTTTCCCACACCCTGTATCCCTTCTGTCTTAGTGGCTTTATTACCTTGCATATGGTGGTAACAATTAAAAATTAAAGAAGGTTATAATTTTAAAAAAAAATCAGTCTGAAAGTTAGAAATTATATTTTCATCCTTAAATTTGGATAAAAAATTTCGAAGAATAATTATTTTTCGCTTTTTAAATTTATTTCTCGGGAAATAGGACTATGTAGTCTGCAAAATTGTCGACTTGTATGTCTACGAAGTTAATGCATTTTTAGACATCAGTCTTGAGTTACAAAGGCGGTGTTGATGGAAACACAGAGGCGGATTTTAAATACGCTCCTTGTTTTGACTCAAGGTAAACAGAATGCCGCATATCCAGTTTCGTGATAATCATAGGATAATCACATCAGATGATACAAGCATATCATAAATTTGGATGCACTCGTAACGTAGCGGTTATCGGAGTAATGAGTGGAATAAACAAGCTCAAATTACGGATGGAACTGTTTCCTTCCTTTTTTTCTAAATACACACACACACACACACACACACACACACACACACACACAGATATATATATATATATATAAATTACATGTAGATAAAATTCAGTATGGACTGACCTTGACCTATATTTAACATGTTAACAAATGTTCAAAAAGAGAATTTATATAATGAAACACAATCTTTAAAAATTAAGAAAAGATTTTTTTAGATACAATTAAGGAAATTTTAATAATTAATATATATTTTAAAATTTTAATATAGAAATTTTAGAATAAACGCTATTAAAAGTTTTAATTAAAAAAAGATTTTTAGTATGTAGAACACAAGATATTAATATTAATTAAATAATAGATGACATTTTTCAAAGGAATAAATAAATAAAACAGAATATTCGTTTTAAATTAGATTAACTTTTTTAAAAATAAAATTATACAAAATATAAGTAAAAAAATAAATAAGAAACTAAATAGATAAATAAGACTAAATTAGTACAATGTGAATTAAGTAAATATAAGATAATTAAAAATATAGATTTAATTACGTATTAATCTAGATTATGGATAAAAATTTAGATTAAAATTTAAAGAGAGTCTTAAAATTTAACATTTAAAGAGATCTTTAAGGAGAATTATATAAAAACAAATAATTAAATGAATAACAAGAAACTAAAGAAGTACAATTAAGAATCCAATACGGATTCATTTTGGAGCTAATGACTCCCCAACCTGAGTAGTGAGGTTATAGCTCTATATTCCGTAGCATAGTGAGGTTATGGTTCTGTATTCCCATAGTTTAGTGGCTCTGCATTCAATAGTTTAGTGAGGGTCAGTCAGTTATGTGCCATAAGTGATACATGCTTAGGCGATCATATATCTTTCGATACATAACTGACGAGGCAGATTTTTTCCCGCAGTTGGTTGTCATTTTTTCTGTGGTAGACCAATTGCTATCCAACGCTACAGAACCCGGTCCATACTGCTATTTACCCATAGCTGGGGAGAGAAGAAGAGGATTCATATTTTTCCCAAGGATATTAGCACGTAAGTGATAATTCCGCAGCGTAGTGAATTTATGTCTATATTCCTTGGCAGAGCGAGTTTTTGGTTCTATATCCTGTAGTGTAGTGGGGTTATGGCTTTATATTCCATGGCGTTTTGAGGTTATGGCTCTATAACCCTGGCTCAGAATGGTATAACAACGGGTAATGCCAATGCTGAAAAAACTATACCTATATTTCATAGGCATTTGATAAGATACGTTACAAACAATGAAAAGAGTGATGTACTGCTATTCCGATATCTATCCTCTAATATAACAGTGAAGATATGATTTTACCCAACATGCGAACAAGTTTTAAGAAAAATATTGTTTGATTGATTAGTTTTCTACGGTTTAACAGACCTTTGCAGGTTATTTAAAGCCAGAAAATATTTTTAGATTGTAAGGATTATGCTTTAGATAATAATTACATAGGCATACAGATCATACTAATTAACCTATAGCTGGGGGAGAAGAAGGGTATTTGCGCGTAAGTGTGAGAAACAGACTCAACTGAAATTGGAAGTCGGCTCCCGGATTAGCAATTCCGAGCGATTATCCATTAAACCACCCGCATATCTAAACTTACAGCACCTGGTATTCCCAAGCGGTCACTCATTGAACAGGGTCGATGTAAGAAAAATGAAAATCCAATACTACCTGTCAGAAGCGTCATATAAACGTTCTGGAATACATAATGTTTTTAAAATAGAAGTGATACTGGTATAAAGAAAGCAATTTGCCGTTTAATACTAATGAAAAATGAACAATTACGTCAAAGGCTCATTACCCCACTTCACGGTACACCTTTTCGGAAATTACTCACGTATTATTACATCGTCTTTTCAGCCACCGGATCTCGAGATATTTGAAATTAACTGGATACTTTTCGGACAGACATCGTATATATCGTATTCAGGAAGTTCCAGAGAGAAATATTGTTAAATTTCACCGCAGATACGTTTTTTTTTAACAACAGGTTAAATGCAAGGTGAACCGCACCAACTTGTGGTTAATCTCCCTTTTTCATTCATTTTCGATCGACCGAAATACGAAATAAGCTAATGTCAGCAAACTTCAATTATCTTATCTATTAGAAAATTAAAATAGATCCTTTACTGAAATTTACTTGACTAGAATTTCTTTGCAACATGCTGACGCGTTTTGAAATCCTCACAGTATTTTGTATCGTTAGAGTTTATCTTGTGAGTATTAAAATCAACAAATCCTTTTGAATTTTTATAGGTGTGAGTTTTTCCACAGTTACTTTCTCAAAGATAATATTAGTTATCTTGTAGCTCCTATTTTTCTTACGACTTCCTCGTTACGCAGATGTTCCATCCGTTCAGAGTTAGGACCAGATCTCTGCCGTTTCGTGTTACTTTCTCACCTGGGAGAAAATTATCGAAATCCCTCTTGGCAATATTTCCTTTATTTTTTGTTTTGCAATTTTCATCAGAATGTTCCTTCTGGGAAAATGCATTTTGAAAATAATAATCTGCAAAAAAACCCAAAAAAAACAAAAACAAAAAAAAAAACAAACCAAAAACAATGGACGAAATTAAGAATAATGCACATTGGATACAAAAAAATTGTGATTACAAATAAAAAAGCTATTAATACTTCAGTCTGTAAATAACATTTGCTGGATTCGGTGCAAGTCCATTTACAGGTTCTCCACAAACAAAGTACAGAAATAGAAAGGCTTGTGTTGGTTACGGAATCATGGCGATCGACCGGTGTGCCATCTGGTGTTAGACTCAGGTAAATAACGATTAAGCTCTCACCACACGCTCGTTTCACCGCCATTTCGTGATGGATATCGTTGCTTTATTTCTGTCGCGATCTATAAAATCTTTTCGACGTTTTTTTTCTTGTTATGATGCAGTTTCATCGCTTGAACTTTTCATCTGCGCTACTCGTTAAAATGACAGATTGTACAGAATGACATGGTTTTTTTTTCTTATTCTTTTTGACACGTTCTTTTTTAGAGTATTTCTTTTAAAAAAAAAGAAAGAGGATGAAGTATAAATTAGAGGCAACAAATTTGTGAAAAATAAAGGAATTTAGACATCAGTGATATTCCCACCAGAGGGATTGTACAAAACAGAAACAACCTAAAAGAAAAGAAAAATGTCAGGCCATATACCGAGAGTTGCTAGATAGATTAAATAGATAGATAGATAGATAGATAGATATGTGAATAGACTAGGGTACCTACATACAGTGGGCTATGATAAGTTTTTAGCCACCATGGATTACAGCAATTTTGGCTTGTTTAATAACGTCTCTTCTTTTTTATCAGACAATACCGTGATAGTATCAAGCTATTCTCATCTATGAACAATAGTTGACATATCTTGCAATAAAAGTTCGTGGAAGTAAGGAAGTTAGTGAACAAGGACAAATAATAGGATGGCATCAGTGTGTTAAATCAAGTAGAGAAATTGCTAGGTTTTTTCCAGGTTAATCATCAAATGGTTAACAATATTGTCAAGCAATTTAATGAAGAAGACCATTGTCCTGTGGGGCAACTTTCAGAAAGACCAAGCGTGGTGTCTGAGCAAACGAAAAGGGCGCTGAAGAGGGAAGTCATCAGAAACCGTCGCCAGAGCGTCAAAGATGTCGCCAATAGCATGCAGTGAGAAAGACTCTGAAAGAGCTAGGCTATCAGAGAAAAGTTGCAAAAAAGAAGCCCTTGAATTCAGAGGTGAACAGGAACCTTCGTATAGACTAGGAGAAAGAATTCGACAGCAAAGATTATGAATTTTGGCAGTCTGTAATTTGGTCAGATGAAAGTAAATTCTGCCAATATTCGAATTCGAGATAGGTTTCTGTTTGGAGAAATCAGAATGAGACTTGGAACACTGAAAGTCTGCAGGCGAACGTGAAATATGGAGCAATTGGAGTATACTGATTCTTGTTGACGAGCAGTTGAATGGTCCAAAATACCGTCAAATATTAGAGAAAGGGTTACTCTTATTTTTTGAAACCAATCAGATTGACAACAGTATCTACCTTTTTCAAGAAACTTTTACATGTCATACGGGCAAAGTAGCAAAGGCCTGGAAGGAATCGCAAGGAATCAAGTCACTGTCATGGGTAACCCAAAGTCTTGACATGAATCCAATAAAGCACGTTTGCGAGCACCTTGACTGAGAAATTCGAGAGCGTGCAACCCTTAAAATCATTGCTAAAGGAGTGGCAAAATATGGCTCAGACGATTGTTGATAACTTGATCAAATCCATGAAAAATCGAATAAAAGCACTGAAACTAACAACTGCAGGGAATTTTGAAATTGAATGTAGTTTATTTCTCCTGGCTAAAAACTTTTCTTAGTCCACTGTATATATATATATATATATATATATATATATATATATATATATATATGAATATGATGTGATGCATTAAGTCCGACAATTATTTAAAAATTTTCTCTTTATACGTTATTTTTATAGATACAAATTATTTAAGTATATGCTCTGTTTTTAATTAAACAGTATTAAAAACGTATACTCGCTTGAATGTTCGAGAAATTTCGTAGAAAATATATAGGAATACAGATTCGATTCTAGTCGGGAAAGCATATTGTTTTTTTTCCAAATTACTCGAACATTCAGGCCGGTAAATGGATTTAATACGATTTAATTAAAAACAGAGCATTTACTTAAATAAATTATATCTATAAAATTACATATAAATAGAAAATATATTTAAAACGGCTGGGGTATAGAGACACGCGGATAAAACACGCACGCATCCATACACACACATATATATATACACACATACACTCACATATATATATATATATATATATATATATATATATATATATATATATATATATATATATATATATATATATGTTAGGCTGCTGAAAAATTACTTTTTACTGAATGAGCAAACATCATCATGAGGATACTGATTTTATGAAAAGGGTTAAGCCGAGTTCTTTTCCTCATCCTTTGTTATAATGCTTGTATAAGCTCGTAGTTTCGATTAATAATATTGTAAGGTATAACACTCGAATAAAAGATTATTGAAGAAAGTGTCACATGGATTAATAATACGAATACAGTAGTTAGTGCGGCAATCTGCACGACCCACTTTGCGACCCACTTTGGTATTCTGTTTCTATGAGCGGACGTCCCTGTCATCATGAGTGGGTGAGTCGATGTTCAACAATTTAGAGTAGAGCGGTAGCAAAAAACAAACAAACACTGAACACTACATGTGTTTGTTTTAAGCGTTTTTATCTATAGTGGAATAATATAATTCGATTCCAGTCGGGAAAGCATATTGTTACGTATTGCATTAATATTTAAGCTTACCTTTTAAAAGTTCAACACTACATGTGTTTGTTTCCTCGCTACGCAGATGTTCCATCCGTTCAGAGTTAGGACCAGATCTCTACCGTTTCGTGTTACTTCCTCACCTGGGAGAAAATTATGTATATAGAATATATAGAACTCGAATCTGTATTCCTATATATTTTCATTAATGCGATTATTTTCAGCGATTTTTATGTGATTTTTTGGCGACGAATTTTTTGTGCGATAACAATTTTTTTAACTTGGAAATAAATTTTAATAATATTCTCTCTCTCTCTCTCTCTCTCTATATATATATATATATATATATATATATATATATATATATATATATATATATATATATATATATAATATATATATATAGAATATATATATAGAATATATATATATATAGAATATATATATAGAATATATATATAGAATATATATAGAGATTATATATAGAGAATATATATATATATAGAATATTTATATATAGAATATATATATAGAATATATATAGAGATTTATATAGAGAATATATATATATATAGAATATTTATATATAATATATATATATATATATAGAAATTATATATATAGAATATATATATATATATAGAATATATATATATATATATATATATATATATATATATATATATATATATATATATATATATATATATATAATGTCAGTGGTACCGTCTCACACTTTTACAATTAATAGGACAATACTGTAACTTTCTACGGCTCAGAAATTTTGAATTCCCAAGTTTTCATTTATGCGATTATTTTCAGCGATTTTTTATATGATTTTTGGCGACGAATTTTTTATGCGATAACAATTTTTGTAACTTTGAAATAAATTTTAGAATAATCGAAATTTATGGCGAAATAAAGCGAAAGTCAACCATGAAATAAAAAAAATAACTGTTTGTACGGATAGTAAGAACCTACGTACATCAAATTGTCTTTGAATTAAGAGGCGGCAGAAGAATTATCGTTGAACTTTTAAAAGGTAAGATTAAATATTAATGCAATACTTAAATGCAACGATCAATTTTGAGTTCTTCTGTAGTTTATTGTTGCTTATCGCATACGACAGCAGTCTGCCTCGCAAAAAAAAATCTCCGCCAACTGAGGGCCAGATTGCAATCAAAAGAGCCAAGGCTGCAGAGAGGAAAAGAAAGTCCCATGCAAATGAGAACTCAGATCAAACGGCAGCCAGGAGAGCTTCCAATACTAGGAATATACAAGACTTAGGGACTCTCAAAGTTCTGAACAAGCCGAAGGCTCAATTAAGGGCCCTCCGCAGGAGCTTAAATGCCGCCCGATACGAAAGTATGGAAAGCATGAAAAAGAAAATGAGATAAATGAAAAAGAGAGAATAAAAGAAGAAATAAAAGGGAAAAAGAGAGAATAAAAGAAGAAATAAAGAAAAAATACAGAATAAAGGATAAAATAAAGAAAAAAGAGAGAATAAAAGAAGAAATAATGAAAAATATAAAAGAAAAAGAATAGAAAAAATTAATGAAAAAGAAAGACTGAATAAAGAATGATAAAAAACGAGAATAAAATAACTAAATAAAAATATTAAAAAAAAGAATATTAAAATTAAATGACGAAAAGAATTAGAAAGAAAGAAAAAGAATGAAAAGAAAGAAAGAATATTTTAAGAAGTAAAGAAATAATAAAGATATTAATTTTTTATTCATTATGATGAACACTTACCTGTGATTCAATATTCTGTATTCGTCTCTTAAAAGAAGTGACTTCATCAACGCTTGGTAATTTATTTATTTTTTGTTACCAGTCTATGATCTGTCTTGCTAATCACAGAGAACAACGGCGTGCTAAAATCAATCACCAAACGAGCGACGACAATCATGTAATCTGAGCGATGTAAGAAGATGGAAACCGGTAAAGAAACAGATGATCCCGAAGATATTTTAATATTTTAAATTATATTATTCCACTATAGATAAAACGCTTAAAACAGACACTTGTATTGTTCGCTGTTTTTTTTGTTTTTTGTTTTTTTCGTTCTGTTCATTTTTTAATTACCTTTCTGTAAGAGGTGGCGAATTGGGTTGAAGTAGATTATACATGTAGCAAAGGCGTGCTTTTCTTGAAATTCTGCCTTTTAACGGACCTCCGACAACTGACATTCCATCTTCTTTTTGCTGCTTCTTCTTCTCCTCCACCTTCAGTTCATCATCATCATCAGCAGCAGCAGCAGCAGAAGAAGCAGCAGCAGCAGCAGTCACATGACCGTGTATTCAAGTAATTTCGCCACGTAGCTTGATCACCTTACTAGTTCCCTCAACAAATCTGTATTCATTCGCGCGTAGCATGTCTTGGGCAAGACGGAGCCCATCTCTCTACAGGTCAAACCATAACTGATATCCTTCAATGTGAAAGTCAGCCTTGCTCATGGACGAGTGACCATTGACCTCATCTTGATTTCAAATGTTTCGTGTTTTATGGCCGTTTTTTTTTTTGAAGTTGCATCTTCTAAATGAAAACCGACTTGACAAAAGAGGAACAAAGAATAAATAAATGAGTGCTGGCGTTTGCTTCATTGATGCAGGGCAACATGTAAAAGAAAGTATTTGAAGTCAAGCGACAACCAACCAGACATTATTGGTTACCGAGTGATGGTCTATATTAACAGTCATGCTTGGCATCGAGATGTCGGTCCTAGTCTGCCCTTAGCGGGGTGCAGACTGTCCGTCAGGTAGTTTCGATGCCACCTACTCGTACTGATGTGTAGATGGGATGAGAACTGATAGGACGGAATAGCTGAGTTGTTAAACTATCCTAAGTGGTGCCAACCTACCCCACCCCCAGACCGACAAAAAGATGCCTTGAATAAAACATTCTATTTTATGTTATTGGAAATATAGTTCGAGTTCTCATTTCTTGGTGTATCGTTTGCTGTCCTCTATCGTTTTCCTTGTGAACGTGCAACGAGCCTTTCCCAGTTTTTCGTTCACATCTACGTAAATGAATGGTAATGCAACGTAGGGTAGTCACTGGCCGATCGGCGGAAAACTGAGCGAGGGTTACGTTGTATGTTTACATCTCTTTCTTTCTCTATTTTTTTTTTGTTTAATTCTCTCTTTTTTTTATACATTCTTTTTTTCTTGACAGAATAAAACAAAACTAAAATAAATTATTTTATTCTCTTTTATCTTTGTTTTATTCTGTAATCTTTCCTTTCTCTTTTGTCTTTCTTTCATTCTTTTATTCCCGCTTTTTCTTCCTTTTAGCTGTCTTTATTGGCTCCGACCTAGTGTTTCGGCTTCAGCCACTTTTCCAACGCCGTAACGTTGCCTCTCTTCGCCTTTTCTATAAATACTTTCATTGTAATTGTTAGGATGAGCTCTTCGCTAAGATGCCTAGACTTTTCGAATTTAAGAGCAGTACTAGACTGGCAACGAAGTCTCACCAATTTACAATTACGATGCCTAGATGCAACCATTAATTCTATGCTAACAGTTTCTTTCCTCGCACTTCTCCTTTGTGGAACGCCCTTCTCATTCTTTATTCAATCTTCTTTCTTTTTCATTATTTTTCTCATTTATTCTCTCTTCATGTTGAGATCTACTTTTAGTCTCTCTTTTTGTCTTATTTCATTTTCTTTCTTTCGTTTCTCATTCCTTTTTTTCACCTTTCTCATATTCTATCTTTCCTTTTTTATTATCTCATACATTTTTCTTTTATTCTAACTTGTTTTTTTTTTGCACTTTCTTTTATTATAACTTTTTCTTTTTATTTCCTCTTTTATCTTTCTTCCTTTCTCTCTTTTTCTTTCTTCTATTTTTCTTTTAATTTTATTTTATTCCCTCTTCTTTCTTTCTTTTGTTTTGTCTTTTATCTTTCTTTTATTCTCTCTTCTTTCTTTCTTGCTCTCTTTTCCTTTGTCTGTCTATATCACATATTCTATTTTTAAGAAGTGTTTCTTTATAGTGTCAAGATTTATCTAACTCACTTTATGTCTCACTGCATATAATCCTTTAGGGTATGCACTCCACATAATTAAACTTTCTTTTTCTTGATACATTTCTTCACACCTGTCTATCTGTTTCTACTTTTTTTAGTCCACCATAACCAATTCTCACTTTCTCTCTAACTTCCTTTCTCTTATTTTAAAACTCCCTTCGTTAAATCCTATTTTTTTCTATTCTCCGAAAGTTATTTATTAGGAATATTTGAAGTAGAGAAGGGAGGCTGTGGTAAATTCTTAAAAGTGCGACCCAGAAGACTTTAGTAAGCGTGAATTATACTGATTAATAAGAGGAAACAAAAAGTGTGCATAAGAGAAAAAATAGCATCTCTTCTTATAATTCTTCTTGCCCATCCACTTTTGATTCTTAAAGCATAAAAACATTAAAAATTGCAGAGAACTAAAAAAAAAAGAACTAAAAAAAGCAAAAGAAAATAATGAGACGTGAAGATGAAAAAATGAAATTCGTATTTGGTATTTGGGCAAAAGGATATCGCCATAAAATGGCAAAATGTATCAAAATTACAGATGGATGCACATGGCTTATGTTATTGTGTAGAAAAGTGGATATAAAGAAAGCAAAATAAACGGGTTATTAATTTTTGTTTTCTATCAAGGAATCTAAGAAAATAGAAAGAAAAAGTCAATGACGATATGTAAAAGAATAACAATACAAAAAAGAAAGAAAAAAAAGTCCGAAAAGAACAACTAACAAAGGAGAGACGAAAACAAAATAATATTAAAAGAATCAAAAAAAATTTTCAAATGTCGAGAAAGAAAAAAAGCAAAAGAAATATTTATATTTGGAAAAACGAAAAACATAAAAAGAAAAAATGGGCGAAAAATGCAAAAAATGTTCAAAATATCTACAAAATTGTACAAAAAATATACAAAATTAGAAAATACAGATTTACAAAAAGTACTAAGTTACAAAAACATGGTACAAAAATTTGTCCCCCAAAATTGTACATAATTAGAAAGTACAAAACTACATAAACAAAACTGTACAAGAAATTGTTCATATTTTTTAATTTTAGTGTATTGACACAAATTTTTACAATGTAAAAATTTTTTTACAATGTACAATTTTTTTATAATGTGCCAAATTTTCTACTATGTAAAATTTTTTACAATGTACAAAATACTTTTATAATGTAAAATATGTTTTACAATGTATAAAATATTGTATAAAAAATACACAAAAGGTTGTACAAAAATCTACAAAATAGGAAAATATATAAAAAAATTGGCAGATAGAAGAAAATACAGGGAGCGAGTTTACATAAACAAAGGTGAAAAAGAAACATTTCCTAAAGAAAAAAAGAAAAAGAAGAAGACTGTACTTAAAAGTGAACGAAAGACTATTGATACTTGTGCCCACGAACAAAATAGAAGAAAAGGAATTTTCTCAAACTTGTGAAGCTGTTATCATGGGGAAGTAACTGCCGCCAGCAAAGGTGAAATGAGATGAAACAGGCTGAAGCGGTGCTGGCTGAAGACGCCGACGACCATTAAGAGCCTAAAATCGAATAGATCTAACTAGAGACGATCTGATAAAAGGCATCATCGGAAGTGGTAATGGACACCGTTATTGCCATCGACATGGATCAGTCGGTATGAGAGGAGGGAAAGACTTGAAGAAGTTAAGCGATGACGACAGAATGTTTCTTGCTAACAAAAGACGCAAGCCATTACAGGCGACTGACGAAAACTCTGATACTGCTGCGCATGCGCAAATTTATCTCGCCCCTTTATGATGTCACCTTTGAAGATTTATAGAATCCCTATTGAAGGGAACCGAAGACAAAAATGCAACGATAGATGGAGTAGCCTATTTCAATCATGATAAGAGAGGGATAAAATAGAAAGAAAAGAAGTGGTAAAAAACATTATTATAATTTATTTATTTTTTATCACAAGACGGAATTAAAGACATGAATGAATAACAGAAAGTAAAAATAAATCGTAATAAAAAAAATAAAGGAACAACGAAAAGAAAATTGAAATAAAAGAAAAATGAAATAATGCTTGATTTTTGAATTTTATATTAATTTTTTCAACGATTGATAGTTCTTAATATAACAAGAAGATACTTCAGTGAAACAACGCATAAAAAAATAGTACCTGTGGGAAATCAACAGCGTTAGTTTCTGTTCAATGTCAGCTTGATAACAATTACTCCGCGAGGTGTAAAGCTTCCCGGTACTCTCAGATATATTTGTGCCAAATAACTGGAAGTACTGTCACTATATATAAAGTCTTATTATACCATTATCTAGTTCAGTAGTCGCCAAAGTTTTTGGCACGAGTATCAAATCATATATATATATATATATATATATATATATGAGATAACAATATATATATTTATATATCAAGAACAGTATTGGGGATATTTAATGACAAAGTGTAAAAATTTATTTGAGATTCGTTTTGTCCTTCAGGATTTCACCGGACTAAATTTATGTTGGTAGAGGGGTGCTGGGAATTTTAGATTTTTTTTTCAGCCAAATTCATTACAGTTTTTTTTTCCATTCAAGCTGTGATATTAGAAGATCTGGAAACCTACTTACTGGTAATGTGTGGCCTCACATTGTCTTGCTGAAATTAAAGCCCGAACTCGATTGACCAAAGCAGGCTACTCCATCTTTAGTTTGTCATACACGCGGTCTAGCTGCTGGTAACAGTGTTTTAGCGTTGATGGCACGACCGTGTGGAACAAGCACGAAATACTGTACTCTTGGAAACTCCACAAGATTTGTTGTTTTCTCTCCGCTTCCTAAGTGAGTCAAGCCTTTCTTGCCAACCTAGTATATATATATATTTGTGTGTATTTAGGCAGCGTCTTTTCATCCATACACGTTTCATTAAATAATATAGACAAGTTTTGTCTATTTATTTTATGTAAATTCTTTTCCTAACGTCTGAAAAGTTTAATAACATTATCGTTGAACGAAGAAAGAAATTCACAATATTGATCCATATTTTTTATTTAATACAATCTAAGCTTTCGGCTTACATAAGCGACATAAGAGTGAATTGGAGAAGTATGAACTATGGAAAGCCGTTGGTATAATGTCTATAATTGGTAACAGAAGCCATTGGTTTATACCAACGGCTTTCCATACTTCATACTTCTCCAATTCACTCTCGTGTGGTCATGTGTGACGTCATGAGATGCGGTGCGATTTTCGCTTCTAGCGTCTTATATGCACGTGTTTATCGTTGCTTAGAGATCATCTATGTAAACAATGACAGACTATCATCACTGTCTTGTCCGTATATTGCTTGATATGTTGTAATTGACATCTTTGATAATGGCTTATAATGGCTAAGCTATATGTGGAAGCTGGAACTACTCGAATATGTGGATTTAAATTCATTCTCATTGATATGAATATTAACAGATATGTAATGGCTGGATATACATGACTATTCTTTTCACACCGGTTTTAAATAAGCGTATTCAAAATGGAGGAAGCTCAGATTTAAATATTTAACAGAACACTCACATACACCCGTATCTATCCAAGCGGTCCCTATTTATATATTTTTAAGATTTATCTGTGCCGAAAAATCTGTTCATGTTTCTCTGTCATTTTCAACCTTGTTATGTCACTCAATCTACATAAAGCATTATTTTTTTAATCTGCTTTCTTTCACCTTTGTCTACCTCTTAATCTATATAATAATTGCGAATGTCAGTGTGTCATTATGTCACACATTTTCAACAATAACCCTAGAGGCTGTAACCCAACATATAGCATTTTGAAATCAGACTGAATGCATAACCAAATGAAAAACATTCCGGGTCGGACCCGGAGCCGCAATCCTGAAATTTTGGATTCCCAAGTTTTCATCACTGTGAATGTTTTAGGATTCCGCCATCTTGGCTAAATAAAAACAATTAAAGGGACACAACTCTCTAACTTTCATGTTCAAATAAAAAAATTGCAGAGTTTCAAAATAAAATTGTCTGTGTTTTCAACTTTACTCCTAGAGGCTGTAGCCCAACTTATACTAATTTGTAATCAGACCGACTCCGTCAGCAAATTAAAAACATTCTGTAATGGATCTGGACCCGCAATCCTAAAATTTTGGATTCCTAAATTTTCATTACTGCGATTGTGCTCGGCGATATTTTATGTGTTTTTTATACGATTTTTTGTACGATAACAATTTTTATAACTTGGAAATAAATTTAGGAATAATCAAATTAATTACGAAATCCAGCGAAAGTCCTCCATGAAATAAAAATAATTGTCAAGAATCTCTAAATATACAACAGGAGCAGCGGATCATATGCGACAACAATATTCAAAGCATGGAAGAATGTTAGACTTATAAATATGTAAGGAGAAAAATTATCTAGCACGACACAGCGGGCTGACTTTCTTCCCAGCAGATTTAGCAATGGATTCAATATAAGCTTTTCACTTCATGTCAGCCGAGAATGTTAGCCCGAAAAGGGTCACTATCCTGGATGTGAGTGTCAGTCATGTTGATGGAATTGATTCCGGTAGACATAAATTTGCACTGTTTAAGCCCCCCCCCCGCAAAAAAACAAGGACTTATATTCAAAAGCGTGCCTCCATTATATATATATATTCTCTTACAGACCATATGGGAGATTATATAAAGTAGCTATGTTCATTTGAAGATTGTGGAACCAGAAATAATCTTCATAAGGTATTAGTAATCTGCAGATAATGTACACTATCTGCAATTTATCCTGAGATCTCGTAAAAGTAGAAAATGTCTATATAAGCAGTCCTGGGTATGACGATAAACTACATCCGGTCGCAAGATCACTTATCGGGATATTAGAGATTTTGAGGTGCGTGGAACCAACTGTTATTTGATGTTGTTGTCTGGTCCACCTTAACCCGACGTGGTAGCAATTATTAGGGTCCCAGCTATGGGCAACTAGCGAACCCCCAAATAAAAATAAAACACTATGAAAATATAAAGATACATAAGTATAGTAAAACTACAAGCAGTACGTATTTATAGTAAAATTACTAGCAATACACATTCGTAGTAAAGTTACCAACAATACATTTTAGAGTAAAATTATGAGCAATACATTTTATAGGAAAATGATCAGCAATAGGTTTTATCTGTAGTTGATGCCATGCAACTGCGTTTAAAATATTTAGATTTCGGTATTAAATCTCTATAAAAGTCAGGATGTGTGTGTGTGCGTGTGTGTGTGTGTGTGTACCGAATGGACGGCCGCAATTTTCGACGGATTTGCACCAAAATTTACATGCACATGCTCCAAGTTAGTGGAAAGGCCAAGACCGACTTTGCATTTCCCAACTCCCATCGAATGTGGAAATAATCTAATTTTTCTTGCTTCTATGGCAGTTTTCATGTAGTTTGCGGCCATTTTCTACTGTCCAGAGTGAGAGCCTATATATAGAGCTGGCTGCCACGAATAGACAGGAAGATTCTATTGGCCGGTGTGAGAGCCAACAGCTGACTGACACGAATGTTAACTAGCATGCTAGCATGCAAAAAAAATCGATAGCTGCATTCGTCACAAGTGGGAAAAATTGAAATCTGCATGGCACTTTACTCCAATTGGCTCATTCGCTTGCTTAAACTCAGCGTTGATTCTGATTCCGCAAAACTGGGTTGGGTGTGAAAAAAAATTTGTTGTTAACATTCTTTTTTCATTTGGTTTTTCCAGTTATGAGTCCTTTTTTTTAAAGCTGATCGTTTTGTGTTCATTTTGTTTAGTTCTTTTTTAGTAACAGATTTAATGTTTAGTATGGAGCTTAGAAAAAATTCGCAGTGTGAGATAGGCAAGAAATAAGGCATGTAGCAACATCAGCACGGCAAAGGGCACCCCTTTAAAGGCAAGGAAGGGCAAAAATATTTTAAGTCAAGTGATAGCGATTGCTGTATGAGTCGTACGATTTTTGAATCAAGCACGAGCAACGCCTGGCCATGCTGCTAGTAACCCATATAGTTGTTGATATGCTACCAACGAAAATCAACTAAGCCTATATAAGCTACGCACTACTAGTTATGTGTATATTCAAAACAGTTTAATCATTTCACTCAAGCAAAGCAATAAGGCGACTAAAACACGAGGGGTTACTGAGTGAGAAAGAATATAAGAAACACAAAAATGCAATATTAATAATGAGAGAGAACAATGAAAGAACAAGATTTAAGAAAACAACATTAAGAGAAAATCTACAAAGGGCTAAAATCGCATGATATGATGTTCAGACGAGCCACATTTCTTAGTTCCACGAATCCAAACGTTCTAGTGCCCACTATGCGACATACGCAAATTCGTCCACCATTCCCCTCGTATTTTACGGGTAAGAAGGAAGTTCGACTCAGCTGACATAGTGGAACTGACTTCTCAGAGATTACTTTCCCCGATCATTACGATCTTAAGCTCTTCAAGTCAAGAGTCAACCTTTATCTATAGGACATATATCTTCATGAACTTTTTGCCTACTCCTTTTTACAGCCTTACCCCACTTTACTTTGAGTGGCTTTTGTGCCTTATATTCGGTGAACAACAGTATTGAAAATAACATTGACGACATCAGTGTAATAATTTAAATAATAGATGAGAACATACATCGATAAAAAAAAATTATGACCAAATTCGAGGCTTAATGGCCGGCCTTGATAAAATAGAAGCTCCTTTGAAAAGTCCTCATACGTCATAAGAACTGCTATGGTCTTGAACGAGATTTATGATTCCTCTCTTTTGTATACAGATTGCCTCAATGCATGCGATTACATTATGCCACTTTGTAAAGTGCCTGTTCTTAAATAGGATACATAAACAGTGGAACTTGGAAAGATGATATCAATAAAGCAATGACACACACATTTGAAAAACTCAATAGAAATTACGACTTTTCCTTCTGACACCAGCTTTTCAATAAACAGCCAATATACGAAGCCACTGCAAGATTCTGTTGAACAAAACAAATAAATAAATCACGAATATGTTTTCAAGATAATTAAAATGATTTCCTTTTAGGATTCTTACCAGAAAATCTGGGAAATCGCTCTATTCACTTGAGCAGAACTTATTGCAAATAATCGTAACGGTAAACTTAATGGTAACGGCAAAATTAATAAGAATGGTAATAGTAAAATAATGATAGCGGTACAATTAATGGTAATAGCAATATTAATAATAATGATAGTGATAAAGTTAATGGTAACAGAAAAATTAATAATAATGATAATGGTCAAATTAATGGTAATGGTAAAGTTAATGGTAATGGCAAAAATAGTGGTAACGGCAAAATTTATATGAATGGTAAAATTAATGGTAATAACAAAGTTAATGGTAACGGTAAAGTTAATGGTAACGGTAAAATAAATGGTAAAGGCAAAATTAATAATAATGGTAATGGTAAAATTAATAGTAAACTCAATAGTGAAATAGGCGTTTCTATACAGGAAACATTCGGCTTTCATTGACCGAACAGGTAGTTTTGCTGTCAGTGGGAATTTCAAATAGTTTTCTTTTTTAAAAAATTATATATAAGTCCACTGAATGTTATAGTTCTTTCTATTACTGATGGGATTTTTTCCCCGATTTACTTTGTTTATGATAAGGTGGAAAGTTAACGGCTTGTGTTAAATAATAGTTTAGCAGACTACTAATTTTAGGAGTAAGTGTATCTCAGCTCCGACTTCCGAAGGTTGATCTTCAGGGTCAAATGTAAGACATAATAAGGAAGTCGATTTTGATTGACTGAGCTAGCGTGGTAATGATAAATAGAGAAAGGTTTTTCGACGAGTTGTTTCTTGACCGTCAAGCGATGTCGACGTGTTCTCTTTCGTGTATGAAACTGATCCCCAGTGAAGGGGGCAACCCCACTCAATAGCTAGTACATGTCGACATTGATAAAATTAAAGTTCTCCGTGTTTGATGTCATACGTTGCTAATTAAAGCAATTAGCGATCGCCGACCAAAATAAAACGAGATGAGATCACCCCCACTAAGGGGCTGTGCAACACTTGATTATATCGATATTTTCTCTTCTAATTACATGTTACCCACATTTGTGTATCTGTTGTAAGTGTTCAAGTGAAGAGATGCTTGTTATTTGGAAAAACTCTTCGCTTGCAATTTTAGTAGTGCCAGTCTATGGGATCTAATGAAGGGCGATCTTCTTTAGGACTTAGAGGAATAATTCTTTTGAAGTTATTGAACCGAGAAAAACGGTTGTTTAATGCGATTGTTAAATGAGGGATTTTGCTATGTAGCTTTCAAAAAACGCACGCTACATTAACCCTTGTTGGTACCCATCCTTAATAGCTCTTCTGCCCATAGAATTGGAGCTGTATGCGTGTGTTCAATTATTGAACGATTTTTCAACATTGGTTTTGTTGTAACATAGGGAAGATTACTGAGCAGAATAATCGCACGAAGGTTGGTTATGAACGATAATACTTAGAACAAGAACAACACATATAGGATTCGCCAGCGGCGCATAGAAGAAGTAGTTGACACCTAGAAGTGAGTCAAATGAATTCCACAATGAATCACCAACTGCAGGATATCTACCAACCGCCCCACGCGGTCAGATGTGGCACAAGGCCGAATTTAATGTGGGGTTTCCGAGTCCATAGGCCCGGCCAAAAATTTCCCATAGACCCCGTATAAAACGGGGTCGGGTAGCTGTTTCCCGAGACGAGTCTCTGCCCTTCGACATGGCCTCATCTGGGTACCTTCTTTGCCCGGAAGCAGAGAGTTTGACCGGCACAGCTGGAGACGAATCTCCAACAGTAATCTCATTCAGTAACCCTATACCTTGAAACACCGGTTCCTGTACGATCATTGAAGTTAAGCAACATCAAGTCTCGTCAGTACATAGATGGGTGACCGCTTGTGAATAGTAGCTGATGTAAACTTTGATGTGCAGGTGGTATAATGGATAACGGTTCAGAATTGCAAATAAGATAGCCGAGTTCCAATTTCCAGTTCGGTTCATTATATTATTGACTTATACGCAAATACTTTTGGGAAAGGTATGGATCTCTTTCTCCCACAGCTATGGGTTAATTAGTATGATTTGTATCAATAAATAGTCATTATCTCCAAAGATTCTTACAATCCCAAAATATTTTCTGGCTTTCTGTGTGGGTGGTATAATGGATATTTGCTCGGAGTTATTAATTGTAGAGTCGATTTTCAATTTCAATTGGGTTCCTTACGTACAAGTACCCTTGGAAAAGGTATGAATCCATCCCAACTCTCTTCAGCTATGGGTTAATTAGTATAAGTAAATCATTATTATCGCCCAAAAAACACTTACAATCTAAAATTATTTTCTGGCTTTAAATAACCTGAAAAAAGTTGATAAGCCGTAAAAACAAATCGATCAATCAAACAAACGTAGATGACAATCTATTACTGCACTTAAATTCATGAAGTCGAGATATAAAAGTGTAAAGCTCATCTGAACAATTGCCATGAAAATATTTCTAGAAAAGTCAGAGGAGAGCTACGTTAAAGTAGTGAGAAAATGATTGAAGCAGAGATGCCAGTTCTTGTCCGATAACATTGCAGATTCTCCTTTGGGTTTTGTCAAGCATTTCTAGATACATAGTAGACGTATCAATCCAGATGTGGTAACAATATTCACAGCTTTATCCGCAGATTACTAGTTAAAAACGGAACATACGCCTCCACACACTTGGGATCACTTGGGGGATCAGGAAAAAATAACAAGTTGATAATTGCCCTACGACTAGATTTAGATTAAAATATCCATTGGTCACAGAGTGAATTCGATCGAAAGGTCTGGGTTAGCTGATATAACTGGCTGAGAAAATATTTTGTCTACTAGTAAAAGTCGGGTTATCGGTCAAATGGAGAATAGCACTCCGCAGTCAGGTATCTTGATTGACCAGCGTAGAAGACAATAGAAAGGAACCGTTTTCCCAGATATCTGATACGTGCACAACGAAAGAGACAGTTCCGACACAATCCGAGACCGTCTCCAATAACCTTGCTTCACAGCCCGACGAGCCAGTTAAGCCGAAGTGTGGTGTATGAGGAACGCGGGCAAAGGGTTATATTGGCCGTCAGGACCACAAAACGTGACAAAACCAAAATTGGAGAAATCGTTTAGCAGCCGACCCAAGACGACGTCTGCGACTGCAATCACTTACAACTCGACAGCGACATAATTCTTTAGATAAGCGGCCATCGATTAGTCGAAATAGATCAGTCGGAAGTTTAGTCTCTTGTCAAGCCAGTAAACATGCGAGGGGTTGATACAAGCATAAGAAGTCTGTAACAAACTGCTGCAAATAACAAAATGACCTTCAGTAACTATAGTTACCAACATAGAATCTTTGCCTTTATTTCGAAATCAAGGAAGCCGTCAAAAGTAATTCATTATGGCCTGTGAACGGTAGGTATTTAGGAGCGCTTCAACATTCAGTCCAAAGATCGTATCAGATCTTAGAAAAAAAAAAAAAAAAAAACGTTAGCGGAGGAATTCCCGCCTCAGAGCGTTACCGGTTCGTGATCTAATGCCCAGCTGATGGAATTTCCTTTTCATCTAAGAAGGATTATTCGTAATTTGGAAAAGTCGATCAATAAAATTAATCGACACAAAATGTCTGTTGTCTTTAATAACATTTTCCTTAAAAGACTTTTACTGCCTGAATACCCACACAGTATATATATATATATATATATATATATATATATATATATATATATATATATATATATATAAGTTTTTCGTGGTACAGAATTTAATAATAGATAGGAAAAGACAATATTCATAAGGCATTTTTTAAAAGCAAAAGCTAAAATAAAAACAACCGGTTTCGTCCCAGGACTTATCAAGTTTATTTATTCTAGGAATTTAAAAAAACGTGTAAATTAATTTTTAATTAACGAATGTAATCTAATGGGGAAAAAATTATGAATTTCAAGTAACTAGAGTCCAATAATATTCAGACCTAGCAAGCATTTTCTCTGTTTACAAAGGGAAGGCTCACGGGATCTGATATACAATGACTCTAGAACCTGAATATATATATATATATATATATATATATATATATATATATATATATATATATATATATATATACGTATGAGTCAATATATATTATTTTTAAAATAGGGAACATTTTATTAATCATAAGTCGGATGCAAAAGTATAGTCTCGATAATAATATAGACCTTAGTTAGCTTTTGTCCCAAGCTTCATTAAAAGAAAAATCCTCGGAATTAAAATAAAGTACTGAAAAGAAACAAATCTCCTTGCAATAAATATAAGAGAGACAAGGGGAAAAGGAGAAAAAAAATGAAGTTGACCCAGAACAAAACAAAAAAACTCGCCTAAGGGTGACAGTTTATGTTTCAGTCCCCTCTGCTTACACAGAGCCGGATGAGACGTATTGATAGCAACCGCATCCAAGACGTCAATATGGGGCTTAGTCGGAGCTCTATGCAGCACAGAGAAGAACTCCGCTGAATATTTTGTCCTACAACTGACAGTACTCAATAAATGCTCCCCGATGGCACAATCATGCGCCTGTGAGTGCCCGGATGTTATTGGAGTATGGGTCAGGCACGTGCTGCGCAATTCGCACCTCTAGCCGTTGGATAGTCTTACCCACATAGCTTTACACTGACATTTAAAACAATAAATAAATAAACTTTGTTAATGGGTGGGCAAAACATCCTTACAGACGGAGGAGAAAGCACTTCTAGTAGTAAAGATGTTACGTACAACTACAGAATTGAAGCAGGCCATGGCGGTTGAGGTGATCTAATAAGCGCATAATTGACTGTGAGAACCAGTCTAAGGTAATCTCACGTAAATAGGACACTTAAGTGGACCAAATGTTTTAATTTCATTAAACTTAGAAATTTTACGTCTAATGTTAGTTTTGATGACACCTTCTGGATAACCGTTGGCGTGAAAGACAATGGTAATTTCCCTGATTTCAGCATCAAGTTTACACTCCGAACATATCATCAATGCCAGATGAGTAAGTGGTTTGACAAGGTTAATTTTCCTAGAGTATGGAGCAGAAGAGTCCCAGCTGAGATACAAACCCTGTAAAATTGAGCTTCCAATATACGCTGGCGAGAAAAGAATCGGGACTAGTATCAACCAACTCGTCTAGGGAAGGTAACATACTGTTATTCTCCACCTTCATCATAAAGTGTTGTGGAGACTATTTAGATGTTGAAAAAACCTGTCTGCCTCATATGAAATATGTGATGAAATAGATATAAAGTGTCATCAATATAACAGAAATAGCAGTATGGTTTAGGGACTTTATCAAACAGTTGCCTCCCATGGAACCCTACAAAAATATTGGCCATGAGAGGTCTCAAAGGACTACCCATTGCTAGCCCATCAATTTGTCGATACATGTTGTTATCGAAACTGAAAGACTTATTAGCCATCGCCATCAGCTCGACAAAGTCAGTCTCAGGAAAAGATGGATGCTTTAAGTGGCCACGATACAAATAATCAGCGCAATAGTCTCATCAAGAGGGACATCAGGGAAGAGACTACAAAATATATATATATATATATATATATATATATATATATATATATATATATATATAACACGAGAAACTTCGTGTTAGCAGTACTTTTCAATTTACGTACGTCAGACACAAACTGGAATGAGTCCAGAATAATACAAAATAAAACTGCAAAACATGATCAAGAACTTCAAATAACCAGTTGGCCAACTCATGTTCGATAGAGCCCACCATAGTCAAAATGGTTTTGAGTGGAACATTCCCTTTATGAACTTTTGGCAAATCATACATCCTAGGACGCTGCGAGCCGACAGCTCGAATTCTGTTATATAACTGTTTTGGGAGGAACATTCTTTTGTGTAGTTCAAGTAATCTTTTCTGAAATTTAACTTCCGTTTACGCGGTTTCATCAAATGAAATGTCACCTAATTTCTGAAATTCACTAGTGTCATCTAATATAATGGACATTTTATTTATTTACATTATCAGGATAATTCAGAATCCCCACACCAGATCCTTTATCACGTCTGCTTATATAAATTTCGGTCCTAGGCTTTAACACTCTGGCCGTCCAATAATGATTTTGCTACCAAAGAATCGACTTAGAATCGATAGGCGAATTTACTAAGCTATATGCAAGATCATTCAAGCGGGCTTTAAGATTCTCAGCGGAGATCGGCACGCGTTTTACTAATTGAGAAAACAATAATTCAAATTCACTAAAAACTTCGATTCTATTTTAGGAGGGATACAAAAGTCTTCACCTCGGGAAAAAGCAAACTTGTATCAGATAAACTATAATCAAATAAATTCAAAATGTTTCTTTTAATCAGACAATTCAAACGCGCTAAATTCTAAGCATTGATTCTGTTACTGTATCATCTTTGGACAGATATTTCGAAAAACGGAAATTACCGGGAAAAGATTATATAGAGCAGACCGTGTCCCATGTTGATACTGAATTCTTAAAGAATTTACTATATCGGAGTAATACAAAATTTAATTTCTAAGAAATGCTCTTTTAATGTTTAACATTAACAGAATTGCGGCACTTGATCCTAGAGATACGCCTAGAAATATAAACAGGGATAACAGGATTCTGAAAACAGGATTTCAGGAATTTAATTCTGAAACGAAGGGACCATAATTTACCTGTCAAATTATTGAGGGTATTAACCACATTTTGGCTATACCGACCCGAAAATAGGTGTAAAGATTTTTAGTGCCACACCATCTAAGTCTTATTCGGAGAATATGACTTAGATGGTGTGGCACTAAAAACTGAACATTTTAGCGAACATTTTATTAATCAAAAGTCGGCTTCAAATGTATCGACTTGATTAAAAATAGAAACTTTAGGTACCATTCCTACGACGCTTCGTCAGAAGAAAAATCGTTGGAATGAAAATAAACTACTGAAAGGAAACAAACCACCCTTTAATAGATCTAAGAAAGACAAGATGAAGGGGAGGAAAAAGACCTGTCGAAGAGTGCCATTTTATGTTTTAGTTCGTCTCAGAGCCGGACGAGACGAGCCTCCACGATGTTTAATCTAAGGTGTTTAATCCGATGTCTGTGCAGCACAGACATTGGATTAGACACTGAATAATCGGTCCTACAACTGACAGTACTCGATAAATTTTCCCCCAAATGACGGTACGGATTCTTTTCGAGGGGCCTTTTTCGTACAACACTTTTTCAGGAAGATTCGTTGGTAGGACAATCATCAAAATGGTGAAACTGAAAAAGGTAAATAAGGAGCCACGACTAAAATAAAATTATTACAAAGATCAAACGAATCAGTGTAAATAAGCCCCTAGGAATTATAAAATATAAAAAGAATTACTCACGACCCACCCATGAGACACAGAGAACAAAGAAAGGTTTCTTTTTGCTTTCACAAAGTCGGTCGATGAAGCTTGATGCAAACAGCTTCTAAAAAACGTAAATGTTTAATTAATCGAGCACTGTAGAGCATCCTGCACGCACCGTTAACATATTCGGAACCGTAACCCGAATTGGTAATCAAATGAAGTCCAATCGCTGACTCACAAACTGAGTGAGTCAAGTGATTACTGTTACTAGATCCACCCTTTCACATATAGACAGGCACGTGTCGTACAATCCGGATCTCCAAACGCAACTTTGTTCTCCTCACAGAGTCGGCCTCACACCAACAAATTACGGAACTACATTGCAGTTAGTATTTCTGTTGTTAATTATATTGTATAGAAGGGCAGTAATTCTAAACTGTGCTGGATGAGGGTCGTAATATTTCTTTTATGAAGTGTTAATGTGAATGTACTGTGATAGAGACAAGCATAAATATATAGATGGGAAAATGCTGAGATATTAACAGACATAGATAGATAGATAGATAGAGATAGATAGATAGATAGATAGATAAATCTGGAAATACTCTGATAAAAATAGAAATAGATAGATAGATAGATAGATAGATAGATAGATGTGGAATACCTAAAACAGATATGAAGAAACATAAATAGATGTGAAAATACTCAGATAAAAACGGAAATAGATAGATAGATAGATAGATAGATAGATAGATAGATAGATAGATAGATAGATGTGGAAATATTCAAATAAAAACAGACGATTAGATAGATAGATAGATAGATAGATAGATAGATAGATAGATAGATATGAACATACTAAGATAGATAGATAGATAGATAGATAGATAGATAGATAGATAGATAGATCTGGAAATACACTGATAAAAATAGACATAAATAGATAGATAGATAGATAGATAGATAGATAGATAGATCTGGAAATATTCTGATAAAAATAGATAGATAGATAGATAGATAGATAGATAGAGAGATAGATAGATAGATAGATATTAAAATGTTGGTATATGAATAAACTGAGACAGATATGAGTGAGACATATAGATGAAACATCCATGGACTTAGATATTTAAATAGATCTCTAAACAGACATGAACAACCTGTAATTGTCAGATATATATTTAGAAAGACAAAAAGAACAAACTGTGATATGAATACACTGCGAAAGGTATGAACGGTACTAAATACCTGATTAAACGCAAAACTTGCAGTTTATTAAATGCCTACTTTTCTGAATCACATTGGGGTCACTGGATTAGACATATCGATGTCGACCTTAACGCTTCTCTCTTGTCTGTTTTCAAGCATAGATTGGTTTTAAATTTCTTTTCTATCACGTTGTGACGAATGCAAAATGTGACGATCGACCCATTCACTATCAGTTGCTACTTAAGTATACGAGACATGACCGTAGGTTGGTTTGGCTTGGTGCCATCTTCTTGTCTCCGAGCCTGTTCACTTTTCTCTCAATAGATATTTAAAAAAAAAACCCTTCATTAACATTTCTATAGCAACCATTTTCTTATGTCATTTGTTTTCTTTTTTTTTAATATAGGGACGGTTAATATTGGTAAGGGATGCAAAAGATGTATTTTTGTAAGCTTGGCAATATGTGGACTGAATTAGAATTAATAAAGACACCAGACGAGGCAGGTAAATAAATGAAGAGAATGTATCCCCCGTCAACCAGCACCTCACTAAAAAATTAAGAAAAGAATATTTTACTGTTTAAAAAGCCACCGGAGTTACAATGAAAGTTGTAGACATCTGTGACTATAGAAATGGTCCCAAGATGTAATGGAAAAATAAAGAAAATCAAAGTCAATGAGTTTGAAAACCTTGTCCTTAGAATAATAAAATAATGTTGGTCACTGACCATAGCGCGTTAATTACGCGGGGTTTCGCCATGCTAGGCTTCATCAGATGCAAAAACAAAAGGAAGAGATGTGTGTGCCTGTGTGTGTATTTATGTCTATGCATAAATAATGAATCATAGTAATTTTTTCTTTAACCTTTCTTCTTTAGTCACGAGAAACACCAGCTTAGGAAAAAAAGTTTTATTTAAGTACAAATACACATTTTTTTCTTTCGTTCTGAGATCTTGTGAAACCTAGTAAGGCGAAACGCGTAATCAAAACTAGTTCTAACGAAACTTTTTTCATTGGTCAAAAATATATATATATATATATATATATATATATAGTCGTCCACAGACACACTGTATGACAGCTCCTCAATGTGGCTAGACGTCCGATTGCTTCAAGCCGGTATCGAAACCCAACTGATCTGACATCAGTCAGATATCTTACGCATCTTACCCCGGAAAGAAGGGAATTTTATCGGTTTTCTCTATACGAAAAACGCCATCGGCTCGGAGAAAATTCATGCTTGAAGATTGATGCTTATATATATATATATATATATATATATATATATAGCTTATATAGTCTAATCAAGTTTCAGTTCGGTTCATTTTATTTTTGTCCCATCATTTTTTTTATGTTTTGTTTTGTTATATTCGACATTGTGATAACTGATCTGTCAAGAAGGGCGAAACGTTGTAAGAATCTGGACACAACTTTACTGTGGATGATTTAAGCGATTTGTAAACATATTTGTTTTAGCGAATTGTTACCTCTTTTAAATAGAGTAGCATTTTTTTTATAGCGAAGTTTGGCCAGTCTCTTTACGGTGAGCAACTAACTGTTGCTTTTTAAAATATTCCTTTTATGTTCATATAATAGATTATTAAAATTTTTTGATGTTTCTTCTATGTATTCATTGTGGTAATCATTACAGTCAATAGAGAAAATTCCTTCTTCTAGTTTTAGCTTATTATTTTGTTTTTTATTGTCTTAGATGTGCTTGGTTAAATTTTAATTTCAGATATATTTTGAATATATGTGTAAAAGGAAAATATGAATAAAGATAAAAGGAAAACTTTCCAAGACATTTCAGTTAACCTGATGAATATTGATGAGCGTCTCTTAAATAGAAAAATTTTGAAAAGCCAACAACATCTTTAATTTTGTTTATAAATACTTGTTGCAAAATAAAATCCTCACTTTTACTCTGATAAAGGTGGCAAGAGTATGAAACGTGTCGATGAAACGGGTCGATATATATATATATATATATATATATATATATATATATATATATATATATATATATATATATATATATATATGGTGGAGTGTAACACCAAAATTGCCCAAGTCGTGTAATAATAGCATAATTGTCCATCCCGCAAAAATGTTTAATATCTAAAAAAAAAAAAATAAATAAATAAACTAATTGAGTTTCTTTTTCCTGGTTTTCAGATATGACTTTTTACCATCTTGACACCATTGAAAACCCCCTTGAGTTACTCAGCTAGAGAGGGAACAGGTTAAAATCGTTTTGTGTCAGTCCCACTGTCTTCAAAATGAGCAATGGTAGATCATTCAGGCTTTCAATAATGGTACCAACATTGATACTCTGGCTTCGAACTTCAAAGTCCATTTAAGAACCGTCAAGAGAACGGTGAATAAGCTTTAAAAAGGGAACAGAAGAAAGAAAAACTGGATCAGTAGATCACAGCATAAAGAAGGATCATCATTTCAACTTAGAGAGAAAAAAAAAGATCAATTAGAAAAGATCCAACTCAACCCATAAGACGTTTGTCACGTGAAATAGGATTTTCAGCTATGGCAGTCCAAAGAGCAGTGAAAAAAGACTTGAAAATAAAATTATACGTAAAAACTCTGAGGCACTTTGTTACTCCAGGACAGAATATTAGAAGGTTGGAGGGCGAAGATCATCTTGACTAAGTTGGAAAATGATCCTCGAATAATATATATATATATATATATATATATATATATATGAATTTTATTTCAATCCTTCATGAGCTTCCGATCTTTAGTTATGATTAATTAGTGATGAACATGTCATTTTCGTTTATGATCGATTTCATCACGATTTCGTTATTAAGGTTGGAGAGTAATTATACATTCTTATTGCTCAAATAGAGTCCAATAGTGTTATAAAAACCTCAGGAAATTCCACTAAGATATCTTTAATCATTTCTAAGATACAACGGTTCAATGCTTAATCTAAGAACTGGACAATTTGCTGTTATATTTTAAATGATGTTCTCCCTGTGCGCCCAGGAGCCACTCGTGTTAAAATGTTACAGAATGAAGAAGATAACGTTTAACGTTTAATTGGAACAGGTTAAGAATGTAGCGACCATGGAAGGATCCTCTAGAGATATAGGAGAAGGAAAATCTCTGAATTCAAAAACAGCCTGAAGTCGTTTGTGCTACACCAGGCTATCTTGCCCAGGAAACACCACTGCTACTAAGGCGGCAAAACATGTGGTACCCCTTACTACCCTAATGGGTTATGGGTCTCGTCATCGTGAGGCCTACTAGTATTGTTCAGAACCTAGGGTCGCATTATACACAAGCAATATGAAAAAAAAAAAAATTTTAACAAAGAAATCCAGAGGTCGCACTTTAGCAGATTTATATACAAGTATATACGGTATGAATTAATAGATCGTACGTTATTACAATACTCAGAAATGTCTCTACCCGTTTGATGCTGAGGTCTTCAAACTTTTGTCTCTCTCTTTGTGATAATCATCATAATGTCGCCTTATAGCTAATGGTTAGACTCTTCTCTCTTCGATGTGTTGTAGTAAAATCCACATTTAAACCCTATCATTATTTGTTTAATCGTATTTATTTTATTTGAATTACATTTTGTATTGTGATTCCGAGACTGTCATCATGTGATTGTGTGGTAGCATACTTACGGACGATAATGGGTGTTGCCCCACTCATATAAACATAATAGTAAATACTGTATGTTAGTCTTCGTCTCCAACAGTGCTGGTCAAACTCTCTGCTTCCGAATCCCCAGAGAGGATCCCCAGATGAGGCCCTGTCGAAGTGCAGAGTATCGTCTCGGGAAACAGCTACCCGACGCCGTTTTATACGGGGTCTACGGAATTTTTTTGGTCGCGCCTACGGGCTCAGATACTCAGCATTAAATTCGATCTTATGCCACGTCTGACCGCGTGGGGCGGTTGGTAGATGTCCTGCAGTTGGCGATTCATTGTGGAATTCACTTGACTCACTTCTATTCAGTAACCTTCCCTAGGTTACATCAGATTATTAACCTTTTGAGCCCTTTGTTCCTAAATAATTTTAACTCTTCTAACTGAGCTCCTGAGTCAAAATTCGCAAATAATTGCTATGTAATATTTCATGGTAGATAAAAAACATAGTTACAAGTGTTTACCCACCGTTCAATCTGTAGCTGGGCATTAATTATTTTTCTCTACCACTGTTCAGACAGTTGTTGGGTATTACGTTATTTTTCTCTACCACCGGTAAAGTGTTGGTCAGGGCTCAAATGGTTAAGCACAGAGATTTGAATTTTAAGGACTAGCCACGGGAATTCACTCTAATGATTAGACAACGCCGAATATCAACTTTAGAAGATTTATTCTGCTAACCTCGCTCGTCCAAAGTAACGATGGAACGCGGGCTCTATCTAGAGAATTTGACTATTGATCTCAATTCGACAGATGCTGAGAGGGAGTATCGATTAACAATTTTTTGGAGGACCATAACATCGCTACTTGCAATAAACTACATTACTAAACGAAATTCGTACCTGCGAATGTTTTTCAATTCCTTACACTCACATTTCTATTTATCGTAGAAGGAGAGCATGGAAGATTTAATGAAAATCAAGAGATATAAAATGAAAAAAAAACCAAAAAACTAGTCGAACCTTAATTATATTTGAGAACTCACCATTTACGAATTTTGAAAGACATTCTAAAATAATTTTTTTTCTAAATCTGTTAATGATTTTGCTTTCTTTTGTTTAATTATAAATATGTAGCCTGAAATTCCAGCGGGTCACGGATTTAAATATTTTATATCAGATAAGAAAAATACATAGAAAGTAAAAAAAACCAACAAAAAACAAAAAAAAAAAATACCAAAAAAAAAAAACCAACAAAAAACAAAAAAAAAAACAAACAAACAATTTTTTCACGATTTCATGTCGACAATTGTTTGAAGGCTGATTGGTAGTGAAGTAGAAATTATGAAACATTTTCTTCCGGTTAGTTTTCCATCGCAATCAGTGAACTGGAGTTATTCGCTCGCGGCTAGATGGAAGATGGAGACCTCCTCCCACCAGAAAAAAAACAAGAACATAAAAACAAAAAAGCAAGAAACAGATAATTCGACTGAGCTATTTAGGCGATTCGCTTGTTAAACAGACATCTTTGAAAATCCAGACGCTTTAACAACGATTTTAAAATATCAGATTAACAGAATTACTAACAGTAAGTAAATTGGTAAGTAACCGTTTTTCATGGGTCAGACTGAGGTTCGATTTCACGCACCAATCTTTTAGATCTTTAATGTCCATTTGGGGTTCACGAAAAAGAGAGAACACACATGGCTTCACCTGTCAGCCTCGAATTATCAATATCATCATCCCCCTTTCTAATGGTATGCCACATCAGGACGTAGGCAACCATGGCTTTAACCCAGATTCCTTTTACTTAATATCTCTGAAGTGATATGGCACCTAGCGAGTGGTTTCCTGTTGAACTCTCCACATTTTGTAATTCAAAGTAGTCCTTTTGATCGACTGCCACGATTCAAAGCTTGATAGCCCAGTTTAAACTGCTATTTAACCCATAGCTGAAGTGTTAGAATTTTTGGGTACGTTGATACTCGTGATCTAGCCAAAATGAGCTGACTCATTTTGTAGTTCACCAATAGAAGGGTTAACCAATCAGAAAGCTCAAAATATTCAATGCGACGTGTATAAAGGCGGCCATTTTGTTTTTTCTCCCAAAATATCTTCATTGCCAACCTCTGATATCGAAGACTTCAAGAATTACTTAACAGCTGCTACTTTCTCCAAAATATCTTAACTGCCAACCTCTGATATTGAACACATTACGTACTTCACTGGATTCCATATTCAAAGACTACGGCAAACATGGTTAACATGAAGGAGAAAACATAGATTCATATTTTTCCAAAGAGCATTCGTGCAACCATGAACGTAACAGAATAGGCTTGAACGCTTCCGTCGATTCCAATTTCCAGGCCGACAATAATTACGCTATCCACATCTTCGCTTTCAATGAGATAAATTTACGAATACTCTCGACTTTTGTGACAGTATATTTTTTACAATTTATTAATTTTATTAGAGCCTGACGCTTTAATCATTTATTGTAACTAATTCATGAATTAAAATTGACGTGTCGAAAATACCCATAAGATATATATATATATATATATATATATATATATATATATATATATATATATATATATATATATGGTTTTGATACTATTCACGGTTTCAGGCATCAACCAGTTGGGTTGTCTTGGAATTTATCACTCCCACCCCGCGGATAACAAGGTACTTAACCTTTTATCGAAACTAAATACGCATTTATTTTTCCTATGTTTCTTAATCTGCCAATGCTTATCGGAAACGAATTTTAAAACTCTTCGCTAGGACGACAGTAATTATCGTCGACTCAAACAAAACTCGAAATGAGTGCCACATTTGTTTGGGATTTACAAAACTACACTTCATCTTTCTTCTTTATGTGTCCTGTCCCATCAGGGCGTAGACGATCATGGCTCTCCACAACTTCCTGTCTATTTTAGATCTTAATAACTTTTGTTTTTCTGTTATTTCTCCTAAGCCCTGTTCCGCCATCCGTTTAATCAAGCTCACTAAGTCTGTTATGCGTTGTTTTCATCTGTCTCTCTTGACGTTAATCTATCCTCTGAGTATCAGATTCGCCAAGCTTTCTTTCCTCATTATGTGCTGTAGAAATTTCAACTGTCTGTTTCTGGTGTTAATATGTGTCTTTTTTGTTTCTTCATCGTTGCTCACATGTTCTGTTCATGAACAAACAAGTTCGTCAAATTGTAGTAAATAAGTTATAAATTATTATTCAAATGTCAAAAAAAGAAAAGAATGGAACCATATGCCCTCTTATTCCTTACAATTATAAGAGAAGTCTGGAGGCAATAGAGGCAATAGAAATGTGCTTCTACAGATGAATGTTGAGAATTCCATTGAATAAGCAACGAAGAAGTATTAACCAAAATGGGAGCAACAACAAAATCTATACTTAAAATATGAGAGAGCAAATTAATATTTATGCGTCACATAACGAGGAAAATTTGACACTCACAGAACATATCAAAGACAAGACAGACAGGAGGAAACTGCAAGCAACCTACTTAATGAGCTCATGTGAATACCTGACAGAACGTGGAGTGGGAGGGATGGTAAAAAAAACCCCAAAGATTGTTAATAGCTAAAACGGATAGGAAGTTGCGGAGAGACATAACCACCCAAGCCCTGAAGGTACATGGTATACAGGAGGAAAAGATCAATCTTAGCATAATTACTCCCTCCGAAACGGTTATCACTTTTGTTATCTATTGTACAACCCGCACATCTAACCTTATAGCATCTGGTATTCTCAAGCGATCACCCATCTAAGTACTTACTAGGCTCGACGTTGCTTAACTTCGAAGATCTGCGGAAATGGTAACAATATCCGCAGTTGGGACAGGGAAACTGACCTGAAGGTTTAGATACTTCCACTTTTCTTTTGCATGGGTCTCATTAATGCTCTCACGTCATTTTATCTCAAATGTTTCCATTGCTCGTTAGACGCCATCCCTGTTTATACATCCTTGCAACAACATCATTTAGTAACTGTCTACCTTGAATGGCTCTTGGGCATTGTATTGTGTGAGCAATAGTAAAAAACTTGCCCTTGGGTTATTTCACTTTTAACTCGCAAATGTAGATGTGCAAAATGATACTCTTCGCTTATTATATAATAAGATATGTGTTGATTAATTTATTTTTTTGATGGCGGGGAGATGACTTCCGGTCTTTAAGCAATCTGTACACAAATTTCATAATCTTTTAGAGATGCATTTATACCGAGTATCATTAATCCCCCCCCCAAAAAAAAGAGTTGTAAGTGCACACCTTGTAGCGATCATTTTTTTTGTCTTTGACGCAGTCAATTAGCTTATGTAGGTGTGGTATTATACTTTGAAAACATTTTGTTAATTCATCTGTATCTGAAACCTTTAGGCTTTCTGCTAAAACTGCAAATTCATATACACTATCTATCTATCTATCTATCTATCTATCTATCTATATCTATATCTATATCTATATATATATATATATATATATATATATATTGTGTGTTCTATAGGGGGAGTGAATAACGAACTAATCGTGCATCCCAAAATTGCATTTATTTTTACGTGCTCCAAGGTAGAAACAAAGTAAAGAATGCATGTTTGTAAAATAAAGAGCCTGATGAATAAATAGACCAAAATATATATATATATATATATATATATATATATATATATATATATATATAATGTATAAATAGACCAAAATAATATGTGTGTGTGTGTGCGCGCATGTGTGTTTGTGTGCTTGTGTTCTTGTGTAATAAGCATAAAATCGCTGGCGTTGTAAAATCTAGAGACTTTAATGTAAAGTGTAAAACAAAAACAAAGATACACAACACAAAACCTAAAATGTAATAATAACTTTTCAGATAAATATCATGATACTTCCGTGACTGGCAATTTCATGTTATTCACAATCTTCAGGCGGGAACAATGAAATTCCTTTGGCATTGTTTGTTCCTCATCCCACCTTGAAGATTGCATAATAGTATCAAACTGCTATTTGGACGCATAGAACTGGTTGTTTTGTGTATATTTATATTTTTACGGAGGACCATGACCCCTATATATATATATATATAAAATATAAGAGAATAGAAAAGTTCAGAGCAGATAACATTTGAAAGATTTTAGAGTCCCAGGAAAATAAGTGGATACAACGTCTAAAAACAAAATACCCAGCCGGGCTAAATCATAAATATTTAACAATATATAATAGTAACAATATATAACTCAGCAAATCAAAACCTACCCACATTTCTCACCCACACAAGACAGACATGCTTACGGAGGAATGGAGGCCTCACACTTATACACTCACCCACACGATTATACACACGTACACACACCATACTCACTCACTCCCTAATGAGCCAAATGATAACACACACCTACAGCAATACAACACATATCATACTCACTCACTCCCTAAGAACCAAATAACACACACACAAACACTAAACAGAGACACATCCCCTCACCAGGTCCAATAAAACTGTCAAACTGACCAGTCTATTCAGGATAAAAGTTCTTATCTCAAATAACAACTTAAAAGAGACTGTTTGACCAACACAAGGAATGTTAAAAGATTCATGCGAAAAAGATAAAAAAATAAAAAAACAAATGAAAACTAGACAAAAGTTCATTTTCTCCAACAAAAGACATTCATTTCTGTAGTTCACTGCTAACAGCAAGCAGAAATATTTCTCCTCCCGATGATGGCCATTTCGGTCGAAACTAGTCGAGGAATCTAAGTGGAATAATAATGATAAAAAACGAAAGAATATTAATCTACAACCCAGTGTGTCTAATGATTTTAATTTTTTAATTTTTTATTTTCTTATTGTTCAATATATATATATATATATATATATATATATATATATATATATATATATATATATATATATATATATATATATATATATATATAGAGAGAGAGAGAGTGCGATCGGTAAATTGTTGCCATTTTATATTTTTAATTAGACACCTGCGCGTTCTCGAGGCGGTGTAATGGTTAGCGAGCTTGTCTCGCTGAAACAATTTCGGCCTTGTGCCACATCTAAGCTACGATTGGAAAATCACTATATATATGGCTGGGAACCTCGATGCGGTGTAATGGTTAGCAAGCTTGCCTCGCTAGAACAATTACGACTAAGTAGTGAGTTCGATCCTTACGGGGTGCTCCTTACTTTCGGCCTTGTGCCACACCTAAGCTACGCTTGGAAAATCAATATATATAAATGGACTTAGTTCATTTCATAATATATATATTATGAAATGGATTGAGTCTGACAATTATTTTTATTGTTTATACGTT
>CAHIKZ030000325.1:565000-615000 GCA_903632075.3 Acanthosepion pharaonis
CAATAATTTATTTCACCAAAATCCTTTTTAAAGGACTCCGGAACATCAGGTAACAATTCCAACAACGAAAAGAAAGGAAAAATGGGATTAGAAATTGATGGGTAGTGTAATTTTTGTAATTTAACAGGTGGGGGGGGTGAGAATTGTAGCTAACGAGACAAGGTAGAGTATAGGGAGGGGTTAATTTCATATCTCTCTTAAGCATGCTTTATATTGGGGTAGGAGGAGTGACCGAACTTTGACCTATTTAGATGGTTAACTTAACGGAAATGATATATAGGAATGTGTACTCAATGTGTACAAATCATTAGTTGAGATGTACAGGAATAGACTGGTAGCTGTTGAACTCAATAAAGGATATTCCACAAAGTATTAAGTTAAGTTAATATGCTTTGTACGAATACTTTTTTCATCAGTTAAAATGAAAAAAAAAATGCATTAATTTCTGTTAGAATAAGAATGAATCAAGTTTATTACTATTTTTAATGTATCTTTACACATAAAATGTATCAAAATTTGTTTTAGTTAAGGCTTTTACATTTATAAAAATACAATTATTCATGTGTACGAATATTTATTTCCACCCACTGTATATATATATATATATATATATATATATATGTGTGTGTGTGTGTGTGTGTGTGTGTGTGTGTGTGTGTGTGTGAAAGAGAGAGAGAGAGAGAGATAGCGGGTTATTCTGGGGTCATTATTGTGTGTTCTGAGTAGGAATTATGTTCCCTTTGTTGCCAAAGTATTAAAAAAAGTATCTGGTATAAAAATGTATAAGAAAACACAAAGAGAATAGGAAATAGATAATAGAATAAAATGACATCACAAAGAATTGACTATAAAATGAAAAAAACAGAAAATATGAATCATCATCTAAAGAGGCGAAAGTTAAAGAATTTTTAGCATCAATTTGTACATGAAAATTTCTTAAACATCTGAAGGAATCGATAGATATAATACTGCTAAAAATGTGAGCATACACACAAAACGAAAAGGCGATGGAAAAATAGCCAGCCATGAAAAATATAGAAAGAAATAAGAAAAAAACTGCATTAAAAAGGGGGATAGTAATGCGTTACAAAATAGGGATACAAAAGACTAGAGAGAAAGCAGAAAGCAAGAGAAAGTATGAATGTAGGAGGGTAAGAAACTGACGTAGAATTTCGAAGGCAAAAGATAGATAAATAAAGAACGAATGAAATAAAGAAAAAAGAAGGAAAAAAGAAAGAAGAACTATGTAAAAACTGCAAGCGAATGTAAAAAAAGAAGTTACTGATGCTGTACAAGTCTGTATAAAAGGCTAGAGCGATAGAAAAAACAAGGGAAAGGAATAAAAAATGAGAGTGAGAGAAACGTAGTGGACCTTAGATTGTCGGGAAGAAAGAAAGAAAGAAAACTGCAAGAGAAGGTAAAAATGGATTTAGTGATGTTGTACAAGACTGCATTTCAGGGACAAATGCGAAAAAAAAAAAGGAAGAGAAAGAAAGAATAAATGGGAATAAGAGAAACGTAGTCGACCTTACATAGCACGAAAGAAAGAAAGAAAGAAAGAAAGAAAGAAAGAAAGAAAGAAAGAAAGAAAGAAAGAAAAGAAAACTCCAAGAGAAGGTAAAAATGAACTTAGTGTCATTGTACAAGATTGCATATAAAAAAATTAGAATGAAAGAAAAAGGAAGGAAAAGAAAGAACGAAGGAAACTAAGGGAAACTTAGTTGACCTAAGAATGCACGAAAGAAAGCGAGAAAACTGCAAGATGAGGTAAAAACAGAAGAGTAGTACTGTTGAATAAGATAGCATTTAAAAGACTAGAGCAAAAAAAAAAAAAACACGAACTAAAAAAAAAGAGGGAATGACAATGAGAAACTTAGTGAAAGTTAGAAAGAAAGAACGAAAGAAAGAAATTTAAAAAATGCAAGGCCAGAAAGAAAGTTATTAGGTTGGTGCAAAAATAATGACGTAATAATGTCGTTTTTTGACCTAAAAAAATACGCCAAAAAACGACATTATTACGTCATTATTTTTGCACCAACCTAATAGTAATGCTGTACGGTTGTGCATACAAAAAATAGAGCGAAAGCAAAAACAAGTGAATTAAAGAACGAACGACCATAAAAAAAAACCTTAGTGTACATCAAAATGAAAGAAACAAATAAGAAAGTGTATTTAGAAAAGAAAGAAAAGCAGAACTAACAAAAAAACAAAACAAAACACAAACAAACAAAAAAACCGAATTAGTGACACAACTAAAAAATGAATCGAAGAAGAAGAAAAATATTATCTTATGAGAAATATCCTGCAGAAGCAATGAAGTTGATATTGAACAGATAAAGCACATAACATGCAGATAGAAAGGAAAAAGTTAAGTTAATAAAGCAATAGGGTACTCATAGCTATGCTCAACGAGCTGGTATACTTGACGATTTTTAATATGTAGTGCATTCAATCTTCACTGTCGCTCCAAAGTTGTGGCCATTTACCAAAACGAAGTTACTTACAATTAGTAAATAAATATAATACAAGTAGGGAAAGAAAGAAAGAAAGAAAGAAAGAAAGAAGATTGATTAAGAATACACAAAAAGAGCACCAACAAATATCAAGAATTTGAAGACAATATGCCAGGAAGAATGGGACAAAATACCACTCAATGTGTGCAAATCATTAGTTGAGATGTACAGGAATAGACTGGTAGCTGTTGAACTCAATAAAGGATATTCCACAAAGTATTAAATTAATATGTTTTTTTTTTGTACGAATACTTTTTTCATCAGTTAATTTGTTTTAGTTAAGGCTTTTACATTTATAAAAATACAATTTTTCATGTGTACGAATATTTATTTCCCCCCACTGTATTTATATATATATATATGTGTGTGTGTGTAGCGCATTCAATCTTCATTGTCGCTCCAAATTTGTGGCCATTTACCAAAACGAAGTTACTTACAATTAGTAAATAAATATAACACAAGTAGGGAAAGAAAGAAAAAAAAAAGAAAGAAAGAAAGAACATTGACTAAGAATACACAAATAATGAGTGATAGATTATCTGCTAATCTAGTGCGTTTAATCCATATAATGCGCTCGGATATTGTTTCTTACCAAGAATAAATTATCATCGTCATCATCAGTCCCATAACAAGGTGTGGTCGTAAGGTCGCCGACACGTACCCCCTCTTTTCCATATATCTCGGTAGCGTGCTCAATGTAAGAGTCTTTGTGAATGATCTTCTAGTTCACTCATTGACGTTGTTAGTCCATTTATTTTCTTCTGTCTGCCTCTTCTTTTGCCTAAGGTGGTACCTTGGTGGATGGCAGTGGAGTAATTGCTGGCTCTTATGACGTAGGGCTACCATTTCAACTTTCTCTTCTTGACGGTGCTTATGAGGTTTTTTCCATTTCTTGTGCGATGGTGTCTCACATTGCGACATTCATGATACCGTCAACGTAGAAGATGCCAAGAATGCTTCTGTATCATTTCAATTCTAATACAGAGCAATCTCGGTTCTCGAACGTCTCACATGTCGAAGAATTCGGTTTACGAATAGAATATTCGAAATAAAAATGCCTCGGTTATCCAACGCAGTTTCGTTGCTTGAAACTCCTTCCCCATTGTTCATCATGAATTTGGTTCCTTTGTTGGCATTAATCTCTATAATTCAGATTCTTCACCAGACTAACAAGTTTCTCTTCTTTTCCATCTATGTCATCATCAAAGAGAAGGCTTGCGATTTTGCGACCTACGCTGCTGACTGCGTCCCAATTGCACGATTACTAAAACGGTCCCAAAGTTTTGACTTTAAGAATAAATAGGGAAGTAATATGCAATTATGTAAGACATTTGCTGTGCGATTAGTTGTTCTTAGTTCTCTTCTTGTTCTTGTTCTTGTAAAGACATTCACCCGGGGTGGGTTGAGCCTGCTCCAATATTGGAGTTTCATGGGAATTTGGAATTCACAAGCGGTCGCCACATGAGATTTGATTATAGTGGTGAAGGTTTCGTGCAGGACCATCCACACTTTTTGAAGGGCCGATTACAGAGACCTGGTGCACTAAGTGCCACAAGGTCCCCAAACGATCCTCCGCAGGTTTTGAATTCAGAGTTTTTCCTTCTCCTAGACCAGTTGCCATCCAAGGCTATAGAACCCAGTCTGTCCTGCTATTTAGCCGTAGATGGGGGGAGGAGAAGAAGAGGATTCACACCTTTCCCAAGGGTATTAGCACGTAAGTGAATGTAATGGATTCGACTGGAATTCGAACTCGGCTCTCCGATTCCTCAATCCAAGTCGCTATTCATTACTCCACCGTGCCTCCTCCTTGTGTTAGTTGGCTATGAAAACAAGGCATGTCTCAGTCTTTGTAAACTATAGAGATAATCCCAGTTCCAATCACCAGCTCAGGCAAATATTGTTTTCTTCAACGCTCACACAGAACTAAATACTGCTATGCTGAGCAGATGCTACTTAGACTTTCTAGGAGAGAGCGCATAATCTGGTGTAAACATCGATCACTTCAGTACGTTAAACGTCTCGGTCACGATGACTTGTGACTTCCAGAATAGTCATCAACGGCTTCCGAAAAGTTTCGTCTAGCCTCTTTCACTTGGGTCAACCTCTGGTTTGATTTCAGGCACTTTACAATCCTGCCAGATAATTGGATCGTCCCTCCAAACTGACATTATCAAGGTCACCTGTTAAATCGGCCATGCAATTATAGTGAGAACACTAATATTCTAACCGCTTGACCACGAGTTGACTATAGGTACCAATATGGTACTGGTAATGGTAATATTAGCTGATTCTCTGCAAGGAAAGATTTGCCATTCATTGACCTCGCAGCCAGTACTGGTTTTGATTGAATTTAATAGAATCTTTCTCTTAGATATTTTTTTAAAGGAAAACAGGTTTCTCAAGTGCTGTAGCTGTTATCGCTTTTTCCAGTATGGATGGGGGTTTTCTTCCAAACCTATTTGAAGTGGTGTAAAATGTTAACAGCTTGATTATGTCGTTATTTTCTCTTCGAGATACATGTGCTATGCATTTTAGTTGTTGCTGCTGTTGGTAGTCCTCAAGTGATGTGGTTTCTGTTATTCGGTACAGTTCTTTGTTTGTAATTCTGTAGCGTGAGTCCACAACGTTCAAAGATGTATGGTCCTCTCTGAGATCCACAGGTTTCATGTGCTCAAAACCTTTTTTTTAACTATTCATCATAGAAAGTAGTTGTATACATCTGAGAGTTTAGATATTTCTGAACTGGTTTGATGCCATCCATGTGAAAGTCTCGATCTGACGTAGAACTATTATTAGAAATATTTAAGAACATGGTTCGAATTTTCAGGTTGATCTTTTGAGGTGTAGGGCACAGCGTGTTCAATTTCCTTTTTTCTCATATGCTAAATTTGGTATAACTGATCTATACGCCGAGGTATCTGAAGTGTTTTGTATTTGCTAATTCCAAATCCTGAATTTTTATGATGGATTCTAGATAGTTACCTTTAGTGCTTTCATTACAATTCCAGACACAGTTTCTATTTTAGAAAGTTTTATCTTGAGACAGTAATATTAGACCAAATATCGAAAGCCGGTCTTTAAATTAAGCAGACCCTTCCCACATGAAGATTGGCGCAAAACCATTTTGGTGCTCGCATTTTCCCCCCACTATCTGCCTTCTACCCAGCACATTTACGCTGGGAATATATCAGTATACAGGATCGGAAGAAGCACTAGAAAAGGAAACAGTTGCTAGAGAAAAAAAAAGCGCAGGTGAAAATAAAAGTAAAATAGAATCGAAACAATGATATGAAAATCAGAACGTTGGTTGGGAAATTAGTCACTTATGTGCCATGCGTGATACATTCTTAGGCGATCATGTATCTTTGGATACATGACAGACGAGGCAGATTTTTTCCTGCAATTGGTTGCCATTTCTTTCTGCGGTTGACCAGTCATCATCAAAGGCTATAGAACCCGGTCTGTTCTGCTATTTACCCATAGCTGAAGGGAGCAAGAAGAGGATTGATACCTTTCACAAGGATATTAGCACGTAAGTGAATGTAATAGATTTGGATACATGACTGACGAGGCAGATTTTTTCCTGCAATAGGTTGCCATTTCTTTCTGCGGTAGACCAGTCATCATCAAAGGCTATAGAACCCGGTCTGTTCTGCTATTTACCCATAGCTGAAGGGAGCAAGAAGAGGATTGATACCTTTCACAAGGATATTAGCACGTAAGTGAATGTAATAGATTTGGATACATGACTGACGAGGCAGATTTTTTCCTGCAATAGGTTGCCATTTCTTTCTACGGTAGACCAGTCATCATCAAAGGCTATAGAACCCGGTCTGTTCTGCTATTTACCCATAGCTGAAGGGAGCAAGAAGAGGATTGATACCTTTCACAAGGATATTAGCACGTAAGTGAATGTAATAGATTTGACTGTAATTCGAACTCGGCTCTCTGGTTCCTTAATTTGAGCCGCTATCCTTTACTCCACCGTGCCTGGTAATACTACAAAAATTAGCCGAGTATTAAAATCAGACCATTGGGAATAAAGGGCAGCATGAGAGAATAACAATAGAAGTACGGTATTTAGCATGGAACAGAGGAACTGCGTAAGAAAATATATAGAACTGTTGGTGCCTCTCTGGATATTTGGTGATTTTGTTGTACGCGAATATTTCTTTTTATTCATTTAGTTAGTTATTGCGAGTGTACCGCCGGGAGAAATGCTGATAAAAAAATAGGCAGACATTTTATGAAGAGAAACTCACAATTTTAGAGTTAGATCTAAATATGCGTATCTCATTTGGGTCTATATGTTCATTTTATTTATTTTTTGCAGATAACGAGGCTCCTGGCTGGATAAAGCATGTTCTGTGTAGATACTGAGTGGGCGAATTGGAATTTCGGTGTTGGTAGTGATCGAAAAGCAAACAAAGTGATGAGAATGCATCAAGGTGGCGGCTGTTGGTCGAAGAACAGCGAAAAAGTTAATGTAAAAAGACTGAACTGGCACGTATGTCGAGCAGAAGAGTTTTTTTTTTTTTCAGTGGGAGAATTATTACGCTACAAGTATATCAACTTTATTAAAACGACTGGACACGCGAACTCACTTTGGGGGTTTGTTGAAATGTGTCCAACCTGACTCATATCCTAACGATTTTTTTTTTGATTTTTTTGTTGGGTCGAAGAGCTACTTTTCAGATTACTTATACATAATATTTTGTCTCATCAGTCCCTTGCTCTTTCTCTCTCTCTCCCTCTTCGACCGCTATCATACACTCTCATTTTCATTTTCTCTCTCTCCCTCTCTTGACTCTCATCCACTCTCTGTCACGTTCATTTTCTGTTTTGTTCTCACTCCCTCATTATTCTCTCTCTTACGCTCTCTCTCTCTCTCTCTCTTTCACCTCCTTCTCTCTCTTTTACCCTCTTTCCGCATTCATTCTCTTTCTCCCCATTCCTGTATCTCTTTTTCACCATTCCTGTATCTCTTTCTCACTATCCTTCTTTCATTCTCTTTCTCTCTCTTTCTTGCTCTCTCTCTCTCTCTCTCTCTCTCTCTATATATATATATATATATATATATATATATACAGATATGATCAAATATAGAACGTAATCCGACAGAGTGATACGATAAAGAAGAAATAGGAAACGTTTATCGATCTAACATGTTTCACTTTTTATTGAATATTTACCAGAGAGTATATATATATATATATATATATATATATATATATATATATATATAGTGCTGTGCAATGTAAGTGAAAGCCTAAGATAATATTTTTAAAATGTGTCTCTTTTTTCCAGATAATAAACAAATATTAATTAAACTATGCATTTTTAAACGAATTACAAACACTTTCAAAATTTTTTTGTCAAGCTGGAATAAAAATATTAATTAAAAATTAAGATGTGCAAAAGTGAACCGTTATATTTGCACTATATCCTTTTGCTGTGTAAGTAATTTTTTGTGTACATATAAAAATCAAAAGGGCACATTTTCATTTTTCGTAAGCTGTGTATACCAATATAAGTCACAGTGTATTCAAATGGTTGCAGTTAGAGACTAAATTTAAAAATATGTTCCAAAACCAAAAGAACTTCCTGGAGCTTTCGAAAATCGTATAGTTGATGGCTATAATGAAGGAGAAGGTTACACACCACTATCAAAATGATTTGGCGTGGACGTCTCCACAGTTCGACAAATTACTTCATGTGACCTCATTACAATCAAGAAATGGCCGTCCGCAAAATATCAAGTAGACATCTAGCTCAGCAAGCCCAAGCGAATGATGCCTTAACCTCTGTGGTTCCTAAACAATCTCAGAATCAATATGCATACGTCTATAGTGTGAAGAAATCTGAACGATGCCAGACTTCATGACAGAATGCTTAGAAAATAATCCAATCAAGCACAAAAATCAACTTTCAAATCAATTCTGCTTAGAACTTGCTACAGTTTGAAATGCTGTGAAAATGATGTTAAACAAAACATTTTTGATGATTGCTAATGAAAAGCCGAAATATTTAGACATTGGTCAACCTATGTTTAAATTTTCAAAAACCAGAGAAATATAAAAAAAAATATAAACAAAAATTCTTAACAAAGAATATTGAGATCTGTATTCAAATATAAAAAAAGTTAGGGAAAGAAAATTTTAATTTTGGGGAGATTCTAAAACACGTAATATATACGTACATTATATATGTTCCAAAGGTTCTCATAGCCGAGGGTATAGTGGGGACAAGCTCCCAATGTCTATAAAATGCTTCCGTCGAATGGATCTCAAATAGCCTCTGACAACTAGGTCCAGGATGGGCGAATGCGGACTAAATAACCATCTGCTTCGGGTAGATGAAGCTCGACAGCCAAGGAAGGCAGTCCGTCTATGTAAAGGAAAACCCTGATTTTAACCCCCCATTGCTTTTCGGTCACCTCCAAATACAGAAAAGACTATGGAAGTAAATGGAAAACCCGGAGTGGAATCCTGAAGGTGGTTGGCTGTCAACACTGACAAGTTTCCGACAACTAATAAAGCCAAGCCGTCTCCAAATGTAACACCTTTTCTTTTTTTTTTTTTTTTTGATCTTGTCGATACGGCAGGGTGGGTATGTAGTTTGGGCAGTGAACGGCCTCCATATACCATCACACTGGCCTGAATCCTGGAGAGGTCAAATTCTAGGACTGACTTTTTACCAGAGTGCTAACTTTATTTCAAAGTGTCGAATCAAATGTAAAGATGAGGGGATAAATGCTGGTTAGTTTTTCATTCCAATTTTCCGAGTTTTCAAATTCTACCTAAGACTTAATTTCATAATGATTGATGACCCAGGCAATAATGATGTGGAAACTGCAAAGTAAATTCTAATATTTCCTGAACGTTTTGAAAGCAAGATAAAAAAGAACAAAGACTGAAAATTACTGCATCAATCTAACACACACACACACACACACACACACACACACACACACACACACACATATATATATAAATATATATATATTTAAAGATATTTTTGTAGGTACAAAATTTAATGATCGAAATAAAAGTATAAAATTTAATATTACAAGACATATTAAACAATAAAAATAATAATAAAATAAAAAAAACACAATAACAGGGGGGGGAAGCAACCGGTTTCGCTCCCGCTCTTCAGGCTTACACGGGAGATTCAAAATTAAAACAGAAAAATGTACAAGAATAGGTGAAAAAAAATTATATATATATATATATATATATATATAAAATGAACATTGAAGTCAACGCTTAGAGGCAATCGTCAGGCCACGAGTGTTGCTGCTTTTTCTCGGCTATTTATATATACAGGACAGTGGCTAATTATAAATATACTATAAATAGACTAACTACAATGCACCACTCAAGACTTAGAGGCGACAGGCTGTTTCATGCTAGACGCAATCGCCAGGCCACAAGTGTTGTTTTTGTTTCTCGGCTATTTATATATACGGGTCAGTGGTGCATTGTAGGTAGTCTATTTTGGCGGTTGTTTTGCCGGAAGTCGTTTATTTGTTTGTTTATTTATTTGGGTTAAATTATTTTGCTTGATTTTATTTATTTTTAATTTTATTCTTATTTTCTTTTTCTCATTTTTATTTCTTATATATTTATTTATTTTTATTTTAATCGGTGTTTTATTAATGTACAAAATAATGTTTATATCGCTTATTTAATAGTTTAGTTTTGGTTTGGGAAGATAATTAAAGCTATTTCTAAATAGCCACTGACCAGTATATATAAATAGTCGAGAAAAAAACAACAACACTCGTCGCCTGACGATTGTATCTAGCATGAAACAGCATCTCGCCTCTAAGTGTTGACTTCAATGTTCACTTTTATATTTACACACGCTCTATCTCTGATATTGAGCACGTTATCCCATAAATATAGCACACCTCAAGTGTATATATATATATATATATATATATATATATATATATATATATTATCTGTCAGTTTAAAATACAGTTGATTTTTTTGGGTTAAAGCTGAAACGGAAATGCCCTGTCTGTGATTGAACCCACTAAAACTTATAATCACACATGCTCACTAACCACTACACTAGAACATATATTCCACACACATTATATAGATTAGTATCTCGAAAGTCTGTTCAACTGTTCTATCAATCTTACTCGTAGATGAAAAGGAGATCTGTGTCAACAGAAATGTAGTTTCACAGAAGAATGCTGTAAATAACAATGGACGGAACGTGTAAACAACTAGGGAAAAGACAGAAACAAAAAGTAATCTTGTACTTAGAATCAGAAAAAGAGAGTCGACATTTCTAGAACACATAATGAGGAAAGTGGGCTCGGAAAATTTTACACTCACAGGACATATAAAAGGCAAGAAGATGAGAAGAGAAACAGCTAGTAACAGTGGCAGGATATTTCAAACATTTCTTACAGCAACAAAATATGAAGTTGTGTTGAACTATGATCAGCGGCACATACTGACGGAACATGGTACATAAAAAAGAATACATATGTTTTGATAAGAACAATGGCTCAACCTAGAAGTCCATCCTTTCAAAAGAAAGAGAAACCATTGTTAGATCCTGCCGGTGTGTGTGTGTGTGTGTGTGTGTGTGTGTGCGCGTGTGTGTGGTGTGTGTCTATGTGTGTGTCTATGTGTATGCATGTGTGTGTGTGAATTTTAGGATCTAAGTATAAACATTTTATATATATGTGTATATCTGTCTGCGTGTATGTATGTGCAGATATTAGCATATTAGTATGGACATTTATATTCAAACTTGTGAGAATTTTTTTTATAAGTACATCTCTGATACACACACACATACGCGCGTGCGCACACACACACACACACACACACACACACACATATATATATATGTCAAGAACACAGAAAGTAGTATGACACAGTTTGTGTTAGTATGCGCAACACATATTATCTATTTATATATCTATTCATGCATACACACACACACATATATATATATATACATATATATTTGTTTATTTTCTTTTCTCACACACCCTCTCTCTCTCTCCCATGCATATGTGTGTGTGCGTGTGTGTGTGTGTGTGTGTGTGTGTGTGTGTGTGTGTGTGTGTGTGTGTGTGTGTGCTGAAATATACTTGACCCAACCTCGATGGCATCTTTTTTTTAAATCTGATTTGTAGTAATTTAGTCAGAATTTGGAAAGTGGATCGGGCTCAGAACTTTTCTGCCCGACCCACTGTATCTTCCCGGACAATATATGTAAGAAGAAGAAAAACTTATATGTAAGAAAAGAATAATGAAAGAATAATGAATTATGTTCGCGTCAAAAGTCAGAACAAACATCCATGTATAATTTTTGGCGCCATAACCTGAAAATCCATCGATTCTTACCACGCTTCCCAAACAACCATTCAAATATTTAGGTTGATCGATACGGTAAGAAAAAGAAACAAAGAAAGGATGTGACAGAATGAAAAAAAAAATATTGCCGGATAAAAATATACACTAACCTTTACCTATGCTAAAAATATGTAGTGCCTTGACAGCTAAACAGACAGAAGCTACAAGAGAGACCATTTATAAAACATATATATATATATATATATATATATATATATATATATGTGTGTGTGTGTGTGTAAAAGCAAATATATGGATATAGATCCGACAGTATGAAGGAAAATATACGGAAAAACAAACAAAATCATAAATATACATATTCATAAAATGCTGTTTTAACATTTCAATTCAACAATGTCCAACGTCGGACGTTTGTATTGATAATGTTGATTATATTTTATGAATATGTCCTAAAGATGGTTTATTAGACCGAAACGTCGAACATGACATTATATTAACATTAAAACAGCATAATTGCATATTATGATTTTTGTTTGTTTTTTCCGTATATTTTCCTTCATATATATATATATATATATATATATATATATATATATATATATATGGGCAGCAATCCTTCGTTAATGCATGTTTCATTAAAATGAGAGCCAAGGTACAACGGTTAAACTTTTTTATTTAATTTTTCTTGTGATCGAACAAGAGCTTTCTTTTTCTGGACAAAGAGTGTGTAAAAATGTTTCAAGCGCTTTCGGCTATGCGTTTAGCCATTATCAAGGATGATTCCCACATTCGTTGTCCAAAAAAGAAACCTCTTCTTCGAACACAAGAAAAAATTAAATAAAAAGCTTAATTGTAGTACCTTGTATGTCTTTTTTAATGAAACATGCATATATACATACATACATACATATATATATATATATATATATATGATAAATTCTCTCTGGTACAAAGGTGAAAATACACGTGTGTGTGTACGTAAGCATACATACAGATATATATTAACCAATATTCATAAAGTCCCACACATTTACACTAAGGTGCTTTTGATAACAGATGCAGAAAGGAAACTATAGGACTTCCTACAGATGGGAGTAAAGGAAAGGACTAAATATCAATTGCAACACGACAGAATGTATGGATGTTAGCAAAAGGGTTAGCCCAACATGCGAATTACTAATTTGAAATACTAAAATCAGATAAGTACAATGATTTAAATATCTAGGAAGTGTTTTATCAGGAGACGGGAAATCCAACAGTCAAATCTGAAGACGCATTGGAAAAGCGAAAAGTGACTTCCAGAAGCTAAGCAAAGTATTAAGCAACGGGAAATTTTTGTGGATAACAAACTAAAAAGTTATGTAATATCGGTTATTATATATGACTGTGAATGAAGGACAATCTTTTCAAAAATGAATAAAAAAACCTGAAGCAACAGAAATGTAGTTTTACAGAAAGTTGATGTGAATACCACGGAATGAACAAGAGAGAAACGACGGAGTTTTTTTTTTTTAAAAGAAATTGAAATGAAAAGAATACTTATACTTAGAATCTGAAAAATACAGTTAAAATATCTAGGGCACATTATGAGGAAAGAGGGTTTTAAAATTTTGACACTCATAGGACATATGAAAGGCAAGATAGGTAGAGGAAATCAATGCATAACCTAGCTAAGAAGTTTTTGTAAATGGATGGGAGAACAGGTGTGATAGCAAAAAGACATACTTTACTAAGAGTAATAAAGAACAGGACATTGGGAAAATCCACGAACGCCAACGTCCAGAAGGAACACATAGAACACAGAGGGAGACGGACATAGGAGTAGGACTCATACAAGATCATTAGCCAGTAAATAGGGCGGAAGGAAAAGATCTATTCCGATTTCTCAGTGTAACCACCTCTGTTCATATCTATCTGTTATAGTGGAACACACCTATTCTATAGTTAATAGACTCTCCCACCTATAATAAGTAGGAGTAGTGAGGTCACTCAGCCGATGTCGGGCGACAGTTGGTCGAATACTAAAGTATCAGCGACTAGATTACTCTGCGTTATACCTATTATATAAAGTTCCTAACGTTTTGTACGTGGAACCTATTTTAGGACGGACTTAGTACAAATACAAGCCTCCATTGTGAAATCACTCCACAACATTATTTGGCGACGAGGGATTCGGATTCATACGGTGAAAGAAAAAAAAATTCGCTCGCCATAACAATTTTTGGCGACAAAATTCGTACTCATACGGGGGGAAAAAATCGCTCGCCACAATACCGTTGGGCAAAAAAAAAAATCGCTTACCATAACAATTTTTGGTGACGAAATTCGTACTCATACGGAGGAAGAAAAAAATTCGCTCACCACTATAAATTCGGCGGCAAAGTTTCGGATTCACGCTTAAAAAAAAAAGAAAAAAAAAACTTGGAAAAGTTTTTCGCAAGCCAAGACGTCAGCTTAGTGACGAAAAAATCTGTCGTATTCTCAACTGAGAAAATAATTTTTTTCTCGATAATACACCCCCCTCTACAATATTTAGGCATTCTGTAAACTTTTGCGAAGATGCAAGAATGCAAAAATATCTTCCAGGAATTTTTTAAGTTCCAGTCGGAACAATACATGACAATATTAGAGCAACAGAAGACATTCCAGATGCAGCTACAGGAGGAAACTTTTAATAGACAAATGCAATTTCAACAAAAAATGGAACAGATGCATAGGGAGTTTCAAAACAAAATTTTGGAAATAACTGAGAAGAAGAAAGAGAAAAATGTACAAAATGATTCTTTCCCAGAGAATATAATATGGAATTCAATTGAAATATTCACGTACAGTCCAGATGAAGAGATAACTTTTGAGGAGTATTATAAAAAATATATGGACGTTTATAATGAGGACTGCCACTCGTGGTTTGAAGGAAAGAAGGTTAGGCTTCTTTTAAGCAAATTAGGAACTGCTGAGCATAACAAATTGGTAAACTACGTTTTACCGAAAAAAACTAGCGAGCTGACATTTACCGAGGCGGTAAATATATTAAGTGAATTATTTAGTAAAAAGACATCCTAGTTTCACAAGAGGTGGAAATGTTTAAATCTGATGAAAGATGACGAACAAGACTATATAACGTACGCAGCCAATATGAATAAGCATTGTGAAGAATTCAAGCTTGCAGAGTTAAGCGCAGACAATTTTAAGTGCTTGGTGTTTGTTCAAGGGCTGGTATCGAAAAGAGACGCAGAGTTGATAAAATTAGTACTGGCAAAATTGGAAAGCAATCCAAGTCTTACGATAAAGAAGTTGGCAGAAGACTGCACAAGATATGTTAACGTAAAAAAAGATTAAAAAAAGATAGAACAGTCTGGAGTTTCGCATGTAAGGATAATACGCTACAAAGAAGAAAGTCAGTCTACCAAAAAGAATTCTAAAATTGCGGATTATCAAGCAAAAAGTGAAAAAAAAAGTGAAATACCAGAAAAAAATAAACAAAAATTCCCGAAGCCATGTTTTGCTTGCGGTGAACTCCACTGGTACAGATATTACAATTTTAGGAATAAAAAATATTTCAACTGTAAGAGAGTGGGTCATAAAAGCTCTCACTGCAGGTCAAAAAATAAAGACAATAAAATCAGAAAATTAAAGTCCACCGATGTAAAAGATGGAATAACCAGAAAATTTGTTAACGTCGAAATAAGTAATAAAAAAATAAAAATGCAACTCGACACTGGTTTCGACCTATCTATTATAAATTTGCATACGTGGAAGAATTTGGGAAAACCAACTTTAATGAAGACAAAGAAAATCGCGAAGTCAGTGACGGGAGAAAAATACAATTTATTGGAGAATTTGTTACAAACGTCACGTTAAATAAAAAAAACGCGAAAAGCTAAACTATACCACGAACTTACTTGGTACGAATTGGATAACAAAATTCCAATTATGGGATGTACCGATAAATTCTTTCTGTTACAAGGTAGAAAGTTTAAACACCGAAGCCCAAAAATTAGTAAAGAAACTTAAGGAAACATTTCCTACTGTTTTTTCTCCAGGGTTGGGAACGTGTACCAAGATGGATGCAAAACTCCAGCTAAAAGAAAACGCTCAGGCGATATTTAAAAAGAAAAGGAATGTGCCGTTTTCCTCAATTGAACAGATAGATAAAGAATTGGACAGATTAGAGAAAACCGGTGTATTTAAAAAAGTTGAGTGGAGTGAACGGGTAACACCGACGATATACGTGAAAAAAAAAGCTCTAGAAAGTAAAAATCAAGCCGACACCGAGAAAAACTGGGGAGCGAGTTACGCGCAGCCAAGGACATGCATGAGGGTGCGATGGGTAAATTTTCGACATTATATATTTTTGATTTTTAATTTCGCCTGAATATTCGAGAAATCTTATTAAAAAAATATGCGCTCTCCGGCAGGATTAATTAAAAAAGAAAGCAAATTACTAAGGGAGAAATTTATAGAAAGTGGTTTGATTACTAAATCATTCACGGTAGATTTGGGTCCAGTTTCTTACATTTCAATTTCCTTGGAAGATCTACTTTTGTCAAAATGTGGAATATTAGCGCATATTTTTTTCTTTAATAAGACATGAAGAGATGGGTAAATCATCGCCATTTTTAATTTCGTGCATGCGCCTTGTTTCTTTTTGATTCTGCCGACTGCACAGTACAGTAGGGTGAGTTGGGCACCAGCCCACCTAAACTTAACCTGTAACATATATTTGATACATAAGTTGTTTAGCGAAAATAAAACCCAACCACACCTAGTCAAAATAGATTAAATTTTCCTTAACCGTAACAACTGAAAATATTAAAATTGTTTGCACTTATAAATTAAGTAACTTTCTTAGAAAGTTATTCCTAACTTCGCTTGACAATGTAATCAAACTCTGGATTTTAAGTTTAATTTTTATAATTAAATTTACAACTTTAGTTTAAGTTTTTAAACAAAGAGATTTCTGTGTGTGATGGAATCATATTTTTTAAAAAGGAAATAATGATAATATTATATTATATATATATATATATATATATATATATATCCGAGCATAACCCTCTGCTAGGGTGGCTATCTAATCCGTTGCGGACGCTTGCTCAAGTACATATGTATTTAATAGCCACAGAGCCCACCTGTAGTGCATTGTGTTATAGTTTCTGGGAGACTACGCATATTGTGTGATTAGTAATTTTAATAGGAACAGTACGCTGAAACCCTCGTCACGATAAATTGCAACTTCATACTAGTACAGGAGGATGAGTCAACACAGTGGCTGTGGCATGCTGTGTCCTAGCTGTGAAGATCTGCACTGGTAGAAGCAAGTAAAGTAGTTCGTCCAAACAATTGACATGAAAATAGAGATAATCTATTTATTTATTTCACAGTCTCTTTATATCTATCTATTTATCTATCTCACAGTTTCTTTCTTTCTTTCTTTCTTTCTCAGAGTATCTATCTATCTATCTATCTATCTACAGAAAGACCAAAAATGGCTACGCAGTAAAATAATGTGCTCAACACCCAGTCTCTCTCGAAAGAGCAAAAAACGCTTCACAACATCAACACATAACAACAGACAGATCGAGTCGGTACTCAAGTTTCACGCTCTCGTGGTCTTCAGAACACATCTATCTATCTATCTATCTATCTATCTATCTATCTATATATATATATATATATATATATATATATATATATATGCATGTGTCAGTATTGTCCAATCGTTTCATAACAAGATATCTTAAAAAAACTTGTTTATTAAATCTTTACCTCGATAGTTTCGATAAACAATCCTGTATTGCCCAAAGTCAAGGAAACGAGTCACATTATACGGCGTTTTATTTATATTTTAATTTACGAATGATACAATAACCATCATAAAAAGAATAATAAAGTTCCCTAACACACGTGAAAATCTATATTTATAGATTATAAAATCCTTTTGCCAACTCTCATAAATTTATATATTGATTTTAATATTTAAAGATATTGTCAATAAGGCAAATGTTGCCAAGTATTTGTTTGCGAAGATTCGGGTCAAAATCTCGATTTTCTAACCGGATGGTGTGATTTCAATTCTGTTTCACTCAATAAAGAGATAGTTATGAATTTAACAGATTCTTTCCGCTTATATTAATAACTTTCAATCAATTCCTGTGTTTATAAAGACAGAAATATTAAATGTTAATCAATATTTAATTTTGAATATATTCTGTTCGTGTTAATATACCTAAACAAGACGATAAAAAGTGACAGCTAGATCGTTGGCCCTCATATGAATAAACTGAATCTGACGAGAGTAATACACAACGTGCACGAAAACTATAGGCAGCACATTACTATTAAACTATTAAAATTGAGCTTGATCATCGCGTCTTCTAGAAATGAAGCCTTGTGCCAAAACTGTCCTCTTTTCCGCATATTCACTGCAATATGCAACACTCCTGATAATTCGAGTTGTAGTGCGAGTGTAGTTCGAGTTCTGATCCTTCTTGCCACAATAACGATTTCAGCTAAACAGTGTGGGCAGTAAAGATGGAGCTAAATACCTTAAATGTCTTTAATTGAAACGAAAATCCCGCCAAAGATATTTTATATACCGGATCTCTTACTGATATCAGCAGTCATTGCTCGACACAACTTCTTTTTATATAGCTCAGAGCAATGTTTGTCACCTTGCTATTCCTTCCAATCTCTTTCCGCAGAGTTACTGTAGTATACAACCCTCGTTGTAGTTCGAGTGGTAGTTCGTGTGGTAGTTCGAGTTCTGATCCTTTTTTCTCACTAAATCGATTTCAGTCGTCAGCGTGGAAAATAATAATGTAACTATGTACAGAGCGTGTCTTTGAATACCTTACTGATATGAGGAATTATTGTTCGCCACATCTTCCAATTCTTTATAGTTCAAAGTGATGTTTGCCACCTTATTATTCCTTCTAAGTTCTTTTCTGCTAGTCATTTATACACGTTTCTTAAGTAGGCTAATCTGTGTTTCCATTTACCTCTTTTGCCTTCAAAATTCCCTGCGAATGTAAAATTCTTTATGTCATTTAAAAAAAAAATTCTTGAAAATTCCTTATTGCTCACAGCTGACATCAATGATATTTTAAGAATCGACAGGCTTATTTCGCTGCGGTAATGACCTTTTAGATTTCACTCTTACCTGACACTATTCAGATTAAAATGCAATTTTAAAATTGCACTTCTCGTTACTAGAAAATATTCAAATTATTCGAACTATTGTCCTCATCTATGTCGCCATATTTATTCCAACGTTTCAGCCGTTGTACTCTCCGGCTTTTTTCAGGTAGTTGGAATGTCGAACTGAACCCTTTATTTCGCTCATTGGGGTAGAGTGTTCTAATTCCACGTGCCATGTTTAATGGATGTCAGTTATCAGTTATCTCCTGTTAATTCCGCTCTCCGAGTTCTCCACTGTCTTAACCACAAGGACACATGGCACAGTGGATAAAAACGTTGGTTAGATCCAGTGACAAGACCCAAAGAGTGTGAGTTCAATATCTGGTTAAGAGTCTCGTCCGGGGAGGTAGACAGACCCGAACCCGTTTTTGCGGGTTCTACGGGGTTTTTTTTTTTTGGCAGAGCCTACGGGCTCAGATGATCTACATTAAACTCAGCCTTCTGCCACATATATACCTCTTAGGGGGCGAGAGGCTGCTAAAGATTAACAGTGATAGACTGTTCTTCCGAGGCTGTGACTGTTCGTAGCTGCTGTCGAACTCTCTGCCTTGGGCGGAGAGGAACCCGGACAAGACTGTGCCGAAGGACAGAGTCTCGTCTGGGGTTTGACCCGAACCAGTATATGCGGGTTCTACGGGGATTTTTTGGGCGAGGCTACGGGCTCGGATGACCTACATGAAACTCGGCCTTGTGCCACATATATCCTTCGTTGGGTGGGGGGAATTGCTGTTAAATATTAACAATGATAGACTGAACGCTGGTCAACTGATATAATCTCCCAAGTCGTGTAAGAGACTTCTGTTGTATTTACTATTCAGTTCACTATTAATCTGCAACCTTTTATTTTGTTATTTCTTAACCAATTACTTGATCACAGCAGCTTCCCGCTAAAACAGTCGTTATAATGAAATACAAAGAAAAGATTAAATGACTCAATATCATAAATTGCCTTTTTAAAGCTGTTTTGGTAAACAAAAATAACACACGCATAAAACAAGGTACCAGGGATGAAAGCGCACTAGAACAGGCCCAGATGCATCTCCAGATTCAGAGAATTCTCACTCTTCGGAGGAACCACTCCCTGATTAACCATGTATTTAGAGGTGTAGCCGTACTCACTACGCTTGACAATTGCTGGTTGTTAGTTTTGAATTCAGAGTCTTGTTTCTCATAGACTGGTTACCACCCAAGGCTATAGGACCCACTATGCCCTGCTATTTACTCATGGGGGAGAAGTGATGAATTCATACGTTTCCCAAGGGTATTTACACGTAAGTGAATGTATCGGGCTCGACTGAAATTCGAACTCGGCTCTCTGGTTCCTCAATCCGAATAATTCTTTCTGAATATGAAATTTCGATTATGGTTAATCTATTCAATTTAGGCAGTCTGTATTTTCCGCGAATTAGTACAAATCATTTCGATTTCCTCAATTTATTCGCGAAAATAGCGTTAAAACAAAATATCAGTATTTATTTGGCACGTTCTAAACAAATACAAAACTTTATATTTATACTTGATATCTCGTTTTCTGCGCACAGTTATTTGAATATCAGCCAAATAAAAGGAGGCCTTTTGTTGTTTGTTTGTTTGGGTTTTTTTTTGTTTTGGTTTTATTTTTGTTTTCTCATGCCAAGTTAAGAAGAGTTGCTGAAAAATTCTCAGCCCGACCTATTTTCCAAAATCTGACCAAATGACCAAACTTAAGATTTTTATTTTCATTTTTTTGATTTTTTGAAGGATTTATTGGTTGGCTTAGCAGAAAACTTCCCTGCGCCTCCCTATACACAAGAGCGGGAAATTGAGGTTCTAGATTTTATTTGTAACTTGATTTATTCTTATACGCCTCGCTACACTGCAACACATATTTCCAACAAATCCAAACAGTTTTAATTGGTCTTTTTCTATCGTTAGGACGTGTTGCTTAGTTTATTGAAAATGAATATAAATTAAATTGGTAAGACGCTATTGTAAACAGCGACATCGACACCAAATATACAGGCTGTTCGTAAATTATCTGTACAATTTTCACTGTTTATTGTATCCGTTAGAGTTAAGATTACTCTATACAGAAACACATTTTTAAAGAAATATTATTAAAACTTTAATTTATATATAACTTGTTCTTTTTTTTTAAATCACTTCGTCTTTTCAGAAAAAAAACGGAAATGATTTTTTTCTTTTTACAGTGGAGAATGTTTTATCGCATTAAATGAGTATTATATACGCACTAATCGAATTCTGATATATAAAATTTTTAGTGCACTAATCGAAAACGTATTAATCGAGGGATGCGGGATGCCTGTTTATATATATATATATATATATATATATATATATATATTGTGTGTATTTAAGCAGCATCTTTTCATTCATACACGTTTCATTAAATAATATAGACAAGTGGTGTCTATTTATTTTATGTAAATTCTTTTCATAACGTCTGATATGTTTAATAACATTATCATTAAACGAATAAAGAAATCCACAATATTGATCCATATTTTTTAGTACAATCTAAGCTTTCGGCTTACATAAGCCATTATCAAAGATGTCAATTGCAACATATTAAGCAATATACGGACAAGACAGTGATGATAGTCTGTGATTGTTTACATAGATGATTTCTTAGCAATGGCTTCCCATACTTCATACTTCTCCAATTCACTCGTGCGTGGTCATGTGTGACGTCATGAGATTCAGTGCGATTTTCGCTTCTAGCGTCTTATATGCACGTTGCTTTTTTCGGCTGTTGTACGATCCGGCCTTATCCGGTGGTTGGAATGTCGAACCAAGCCCTTTATTTCACTAACTGGGGTAGACTATTCTAGTTCCACGTGCCATGTCTAATAAATGTCAATTATCAGTTATCTCCTGTTAATTCCTCTCTCCAAGTTCTCCACCGACTTAACCAGGTATTGAACGCACAACTCTTTGGTTACTGTCACTGGATCTAACTAACGCCTTTACCCACTGTGCCATGTGTCCTTGAGGACACATGACACAGTGAGCGAAATAAAGGGTTCAGTTCGACATTCCAACCACCTGAAGAAGGCCGGAGCGTCCAACCGCCAAAACGTTGTAATAAATATGGCGACACAAATGAGGACAATAGTCCGAATATTGTAAAATATGTGTGATCTTAAGTTGGTTCTTTGGGGATTTTTTTTTAGAAAAATGATCAGTGAAAAATATCATAAAGTTATTTCTGACCTTAGGTCTCTGGTTGGGACCCGGAAGGAAATGCGTAAACAAGAGAAATCAAAGGAAATAATAATAATAATAATAATAATAATAATAATAATAATAAACATAGGTCACCAATATATTACGTTTCAGTTGCATGCCATTCACGCTAGCTGCATTACAATCATTTTGTAACGTTGATTACCACGAGTACGATCGTTTCTCTCAACATTTGTACACTTTTGTGTATTTCTTATACAAGTTTTTATACTTGTATGCAATTTTTAAAAAAATTGAAAAAGACAGACATACTGTTGAAAAATTGTTAAGCATTGTTAAACACTATCTTTTCTTTCCTTTTTCTTAAATCGCACTCTCCCTTAAGTATTGTATTATTCTTTATTCAGCTTGCTTGGCTGTAAATCTATTTTTTTAAATCTTTTATTTTCGCTGAGAGCGGAACGCCTGCAATATGCACATTTTGGATGTATTTTTTTCTTGCAAAAATCTTTCAGTGTTAGACTAATGTATGCATGCGGCAATCCTGTCGACAAGGTTTTTATCTACATCCCCAAGAGCATCTGTCTTCAGTTAGAATCTTTTATGGCTGTGCCTAAACTTTAAATAATACTTTCCATATGCAAGGAAACCAATCCTATATAGGAACATCTTAACAATAGAAGATGAACATGTATGAAAAGTTTAATGCTTAATATATAGTTATTTTGTAAAAGCTTACAAAGTCATGATTCGAATGAGTTAAATGACGATATTGCTAGAGCGTGAATCTTCTTTCAAGGCTATTTTTAGAAATGTGATATTTTTGTTTTGTTTTGCCGAAAACCATGGCTTGATATAAAATGCGCATGCAATACTTAATAGAAGATAGTTTGGTCTCTAGACCAGTTCAAACTCCTTCTTGGTCTTTTGAACAGGAGTAGAGGTTTATTCCTTGTTTCTTGTTAAGATTGTGTTAACAGCTCCTTCTAAAGTCTAATTGAACTCTATATTTCTAACGACTCCGCCTAAATTAAATTTTATGTACTATTTATTTTTTCACAATAAGAGTAGATAGTGTGGGTGTTATCAAAGGTTTTTTTTTCGGGGGGGGGATAAATAAGATATTAAGTTTGAAATATTCCTGATTCTATATTTTTTATATGGTTTAATAAAACGCCAAGCAAAAGCATAAGAAACGGGAAAAATCGTTAGAAAACAAGAAACGCGTGCTGAACTGCTATGTAAAAGTACAAAAATTTTCATATCTGGGAAGTGTTTTAACAGAGGACGGAAAGTGTGACACTGAAATCCGATGGCGTATTGTGATAAACAAAAATGCATTCTAGAAGCTAAGCAGAGTATTAAGAGACAGAAAAACTTCGTTAGAAACAAAGAAAAGAGTACTGAACTATTGCATGATATGTATTCTTCTATATGGCACTGAATGCTGGACAATCTTCTCAAAGACGAAGAAAAGTCTTCAAGCAAAAGAAATGTGGTTTTACAGAAGGATGCTGAGGATACCATGGACCGAATATTTGAGCAACGATGATGTTTTAGAGAAAATGGAAACTTATACGTCAAGAAACAGTTGATATTTCTAGGGTTTATAATGAAGAAGGAGGACTTGGAAAATCTGATATATGCATAGCTGGCCGCTCAACACCCACAGAGCTCACCTGTGGTTTATACTGCAACTATGCTGAGCAGACCTTAGTTACAGGAAAGAGCGTGTTATCTAGCGTGATCAACAATTTGAACAAGGCCAGCACTCCCTCATCAGGAAACTTCTTTCTAACAAATCGACCATGTTGAGATTCGAACCTGGGTTTCATGGTCAGAATGCGAACGTTCTAACCACTCGGCCATGTGCCCATTCACTGGACGGATTGAAGGCAAGAGGGACAGAGGAAAACAACGCATAACATATTTAGTGAGCTTGAGTAAATGGATGGCGGAACAGGATTTAGGAGAAATAGTAAAAAGAAAAAAATAATTATGAGCTACAAAGGACAAGAATTTGTGGAGAGCCATGATCTTTTACGTTCTGTGGGGGGGGGTCATAAAGAAGGGACTCTATATACCACATCACCAGAAAAGCCTGATGAAACAGTTTAATCATTAAGAATCCAATCATTCAGCAATTAGTACTAGTTAAATGGTACCAAATATAGAATATAACAGACTAAAGAATTTAGTATAACAAAAATGCTAAATTATTCATTTTGCTTGCACTGTAAATGGTTTCATTTTTACCGCGTCATGGCAAGTTTTGCTTACCAAAAAGACTTTTACCAAAGAAAACAAATATTACAAGATTTGTCTTCAGTATTGTTCCTCTTAGTTAATTTTCTCTTGCTTACTAGTATCAGCTGCCTTCTTATTTAGATATATGCAATTCAAGTTAACACTGGACATCATAAATGGTCAGCATTCTTTTCATGTGAAGAAATAATTGCTCCAAGAATCTGTTTTTTTTTTTATAAAGACGATACACCATTTGTTCTTAAAGAGCAAGTTACACCCAAAACAAACATTTTCTGAGACCAATATTGCCACACAGCATATACTTTCACCATTCCAGTCTATTATGGTGATTTACCAAGTTTAAATGCGACAATGTGAAGCAAAGTATGGAGCACTCAATGAGAATCGAGCTCACTATTCAGTCGTAATTGATCTAGTGAGACAAGCTTTACGGCCATTACACCACGTCAAAGTACCCACTTCCAGTACATTATAGCGATTTTCTAAGCGTAGTTTAGATGTGGCACATGGTCGAGAGTATAGGGCACCCAATGTTGGATCAAATTCACTATTCAGTCGTAAGTGATCTAGCGAGACAAGCTTTACGGCCATTACACCACGACAAAGTACATCATTCCACTATATTGTAGCGATTTACTAAGTGTAGTTTAGATGTGCCTAAAGTATGAAGCACCCAATCAGGCTGGAACTCATTATTCAGTGGTAACTGATCAAGCTAGACAAGCTTGCTAGTCATTGCCTCGAAATTAGTGATAGTAAATAACTATAAGCTATGCTTAGTAAGCTTATCTGGAGCACAAGGCCGAAAGCATGAATCACCCAGTGAGGATCGAACCCACTACTCAGTTATAACGGACTAGCGAGACAAGCTTCCTATCAATTACACCAGGTCGAAGGGTCACCGTCCCGAATATTATATTGTAGTGAAGAAAAAAAAGTCTATTTGGCAGGAATACTGTAATTCAGGTACGATATATTCTTCGCTTGCAGACTTTGGTGTAATCTCACTGTTCTTGGTACTCTCTTTTAGATCTGTGTGTTTTCGAGAAATATTAGCTTCGCTTTCCTAGGTCTTTACATTGTTATTCTGTTTGCAGTACTGAGTCTTAAGAATATTGTTTCTTATGGTCCTATATTCTGCTATAGAATACTAGAAAAATAAATATAAAAAGGTTATTTTGAAGAATTTTGACAAGACACTCAAAATAGGACTCCAATAATGGTATCGGATTTCTCTCAAGAAACCCACCTCCTGTTAAACAAGCGACGGAAAAATAAAAAATAATATCATGAATTTGAGTTTTTCTGTTAATTCACCCCAAAATAAAAAGAATTTATATTTACTAAAATTCACACAAATTCTCCCAGAGCGAGATCCTTCCATTGCACATGGCTGGGTTCAGCTTTGCGATCGCTCCAAATGTGAGCGACACGAGCCAGCTTTGCGCTCACACTGATAAACAAGTTAAAACAGATGTTTTTCTGTTTTTTAATTGTAAAAAATTCCTGGTAAGTATCTTGAATATCATTCGCACTTACGAAAACTGAATAACTCCATGGTTTTGGTACTTTTTAATTCTAAGAGTTAGAGTTACTGCGAGGCATGCTAAACAAATCTTGATTTAAAATTTATGATGTCAAATTCGTGCCAAAAATTTAATAAAAAAAAAAAAAGCGCAAACAAACCTTGATTTGAAATTTACAATTTCTTGGGGTAAATTGATATTTACGAAAAAGTAACTTTACATTATTTGGGCTGAATTAACAGAAAAGAACGCATGACTTTTTATTTCTACCAAGAAACCAAAGTTATGACATTTTTCTAAACGGTTTTTTCTGCTCTATCACAACATGAAAAAATAACGGTAAACATAAAAGTACAGACAAATGGGGTCCTTCGTTGTGGTGCAGTGGTTAGCAAGCTTGTCTCGCTAAAGCAATGACGATTGAGCAGTGAGTTTGTTCCCCACTAGGAGATCTATATATTCGGTCTTGTGCCACATCTAAGCTACGCTTAGAAAATCACGTTATGGGCGTTTCGATGTGGTGCAATTGTTAGCAAGTATGTTTCGCTGGATCAATTACAATTGGTAGTGAATTCGATCCTCACTGGTGCCCGATAATCTTGACCTTAGAAGGTCATCACAACGTCACGTTTTAACGTTAAATATTAAAACACCGACAAAAGACCCTTGTAATGATCAACAAACTTGTCTCTTTAGATCAATTGCGACTGAATAGTGAGTTCTATCTTCACTTGTTTCTCCACACATTCGGCCTTGTGCCACATTTAATCTACGCTTCGAAAATCATGATGGTATTTATCAATCCACCCACGGGGATCGAATGTGGCACAAAGCCTTTTTAATGTGGGTATCTCTGAGCCCGTAGGCCCAGCCAAAAATAAATAACCATCCAAACCCGCCGAGGTGGGCCAGTTCCGTCAACCTCCCCCAACGAAACCCTACCCTTCGGCGGAGCTTCGTCCGGGTTCCTCTCTGCGAAGCAGAGAGTTCGACAGACACCCGACACGGCGGCACACAAAGCGCAGATACTACACTTTGATCCTAGCCACCGAAAATCATGATGGGCACTTCGACGTCGTGTAATCGTTAGCAAGCTTATCGCGCTAGGTCAATTACGATTGAATAATGAGTTTGATCCTAACAGGGTGCTCAACATTTTCGACCTTGTGCCACATCAAAGGTACGCACAGAAAATAACCATATTTGACAGTTATTTATGTGCTAAAGTCGTCTCAAACTATTGATTATGTAACAATATACTCTATCCGAATTTTTGCGGCTATTTGCCAATAAATAAAATAAAACGTAAAGAATTAAAAAAAGATTATCGAAAAATTTCCAGCTATAAAAATGGCGCCCACAAAACACAATGAAAGCAAGAGGTGCAGAGAAAAACGGTGATTAACGTATGTGACGAGGTTTTGTAAATAGATGGTAGGCTAGGAGAGATTAATAAAGGGACGGATACTGTTCAGGTGTTTTGGATGGGAATATGTGAAGAAGAACTATCGCTACAGAACCAGAACTTGATGTCAAGCATCTACTGGACCAACTCAGCATTTTTGAAATGTTTTACCCGATATTTAGGTTGACACATCCTCAACCAGAAACCTTCAACTTATGACGAATTATTTTCCATCATACAACACCTCTCGCTGCTCTATTGCTATTTCAATGGAGAATGTTCAGATGAGACACGCTCCTTAATTTCACCATTTCTAATCTTCACAGTTAAGACCCACCGTGCCACGTACATTGTATCGAAGGACATTTCTTCACTTCAAATTCCATTTGTGATGTTTAAATTCAAATTCCCCTCGATCAGATTCTTTCCACGAGCCCGTTGCTTTGTGGAACCAACTCTCAAGAGTTTGGTTCAACAATCATTACACTCTTGGCCTGTTCAAGTGTAGGGTTAACCGTTATTTTCACCACATACCCCATAAACTGTGCTCTTACACTGTAACTCTCTACCTCAATTGGCTCTTGGGCCTTCTACACGGTGAACAACATTATAAAAAGGAAAAGAAAAGAGTTAGTATAATTTTCCAAAGTAAAATTGAGTAATATTTATTTATGTAAAACATTGATTGATCCATTTTTGATAGCTTATCAACCCATTGAAGGTTATTTAAAATCAGAAAATATTTTTCGATTGTGAGACTTTCTTGGCGATAATATGGATTTAGTGACACAAGACTTACTAATTAACCCATAGCAAGGAGGAGAAGAGGTGAATTCTACCTTTCCCAAGGGTATTTGTGCGTCAATGAACATAAGAAATCCAACCGAAATTGGAACTTGGCCCTCCTATTAACAATTCTGAGACATTATCTACGAGCACATTCAAGGTTATGGCACCTGGTACTCCCAAGCGATCAACCTTCTAGATACTGACCAGACTCAATGTTGCTTAAGTTCAATGAACCTAAGAGAACCTGTGTTTCAGCGATGCATGTAGAAAAGTAGGTTAGAGTTCCATTATTATCAAGAAGGCAACCCTACAATGTTGTTAGGAATGACAGAAAAAAAACAGAAGGTATTTCTTTAGATAAAATACTTGAAATACTTTATATAAGAATTTATGCCCATGCAGTGTGAATGATAAACATTAGAAACGAGTGAGATATGAAAAAAGATTCTCAGCCTATTTGTATGTATTTTAAGAATAAAAGACAATTTAAAAGAATTTAAAAATATCTATTAAATAGGATTTATGAAGTTGCGTCATTTCCTGAGGCACAAAGCCGAAAGTGTGGAGTACCCAGTGAGGATAGAACTCACTATTCAGTCGTAATTGATCTAGCGAAACAAGTTTACTGATCATTACAAGGATCCTTTGTTGCTGATTTAATGTTTTCTCATTTCGGACGACATTTGGTTAATATTTTATCTTTCAATCGTCAAACAGTAGAAATACGTTGTAGAAACGTTCAAGCGGGAAAAATCATGTCTTTAAAGGAGAGTTTTATAATTATTCTCTCTTTAATTATATGCAAAAACTGTAAATATGATATTTGAAATTTTTTTAGACAATAAAAATAAAAGAAAAAGTGAAATAGAATAAATTTTGTTCCAAATTTGAACACATTTTAACAGAAATTTCCCTCTGAAGCATTCTATGAACAATGGAGTGATTGATTCCTTGCAGCAAGTCGTCACAATTTTGCGTCTTTTCGAGAAGTATGTATGCAAACATAGCACAGTCTTTGGATTTTTTCTTCCAGCCATATGTACAGTGAAAGACCCCAGGAAATGACATAACTTCATAAATCCTATCCTAGCCAATTAGTTCTTTAAGTTCGAATCATGAAAGACTGATTGTCGTATCGTTGAAAAACGTTTAATTTATCAGTGAATGATATCAGCTGATCACAAAGAAAACATTTTAAATCATGAACTGATCATGCCCACCGTTTAAGGGGTAAAACAAAACGTAGTTAAAACTTACATCATCGAAATATATACGGCTGGTACGTTCACAACTGAAATGTGCGGGATGAATTACTTGCAGCCGACTTCCTACAAAGAATGAATCACTCCATTGTAATACAATAGGATTAATTAAAAGAGAAAGCAAATTACTAAGGGTAAAAATTATAGAAAGTGCTTTGATTGCTAAATCATTCACGGTAGATTTGGGTCCAGCTTCTTGCATTTCAATTTTCTTAGCAGATCTTCTTCTTGTGGAATATTAGTGTATATTTTTCTTTAATAAGATTTCTACAGGGTGCGATGGGTAAATTGTCATCATTTTGCATTTTTAATCTCGGGCATGCGCGTTGTTTCTTTTTGATTTGGCCGACTGCACAGTAGGGTCAGTTGGGCACCGTCTGTGAGAAAAAGGCACCATGACGCAATTCACTTTGCTTAAAATTTGAAAACAGGATTTTGTACTTCTTGGGACCGGAAGCTCCAATACGAAGATTTCAGAGTATTTGCACCGTGCATAGGTTCCGGAAAGAGTTGGATGACTCTAATGGTGATTACGAAGTTGTTTTGGGTGATGGCGACGTTATAACACCATTCCTCTTCACACAGGGCCTCATACTCAACACGGAGGTCTACATCAAATTCCTTAGAGTAGTCAAGAGGGTGGCTGCTGGAAGACTCTATGTCTGGCAACAAGATTCTCCACCATGCTACACAAGCAGGAGAACACAGTCAGGGCTGTCAGACAATTTCTGCAACCACATCACCCCTTACATCTGGCAACCTAACTCCCCAGACTGCAACCCCCTTGATTATTATGTGTGGGGCGCAGCTGAGCGAGAGACCAACAAAACTCCAGGTAACACCAAAGATGAACTGAAGGCAAGTATTATGGCAGCATTCACCAACTTAAACACGGAGAAGGCCCAGAATAGTTCTAGAAGATTCCGAAGTAGACTGGAAGCCGTGGTTGAAGCCAATGGCGATTTTATTGTATCTACTTTTCAGCATTTCAAGATATTTTTGTGTATTTTTGGCAAATATATCTGTTAAAATGAGATGTCAGTTCTATTTTCATTTTTGCGTAATTTAGACGGCAATTTATCCAACGCAGTATTTATCACATCAGCCAATCAATTAATTTATGCTGTTATATATAATGTATGATAATAAGTCGTTTTAATCAGAAAAATTCTATAATATCACAAGAGAAACCTGGAAAGATAGACGTGGCCGTGGGTTCGGGCGAACGTTGTTTGGGATAGCTTAGCCTGAAATCTATATTTTATTATTGTGGTTACTCTGTTGAATGTTGTCCAATATAAACGTTTCTTATATTCCAGGAAATGAATTGAGTTCAGGGTCATGATACTGTCTGCAGCTGGAGAGGATTTAATGATTATGGAAAGAGAAAAACTGGTGGAGCCAAATTCGGCGAATTAGGTAGATTAGTCATTTGAAAAGACGTAGATGGATATGTCTAGTTCAGCATGATTGTCTTTAAAGGGCTTGAACATTTGTTTTCAGCAGTTTGTGAAGAGAATTAAATGATGATCTAATTTTTGACGGTCAATAAGCCAAAATTGATAAAGGGTTTTAGAAAATGTCTAATAATAGGTTCATAGAAAATAATATTATTATTATTGGAATAAATGATAATAATGATAATTCAATAATCCAATGACTATATAATAAAATTATCAGGGTATTGAATGGAAGACAATAAAAATACCTTGGCATAATGGGTAGAGAATCAATTACACAGGAAGGAATTTTTAAAAAAATATGAATAATAATCTGAAAGGAAAATTTTGAAAAATGAAAGAAAAACTGAAGGCAAAGTGAAAAAGTGAAATAAATGTAAAAATAAAAACAAAAGAAAAATAAAAAAAATGAGAGAAAGAGAGAAATAAAAGGTAAATAAAAACTGAATGAAAAAATGAAAAATAATTTGAAAGAAATAATGAATGGAAAAAAATAATGAAAAATGAATAAAAACTGAAGGTAAAGTGAAGAAAAGATGAAAAAGTGAGATAAATGTAAAAATAAAAGAAAGACTGAAATAAAAAAAATAAATGAAAAATTAAAGAATGAAAGAAAAAGTCAAAGAAAAGTTAGAGTAAAATAAAAAAAATATGAAAGAAAAAATGAAGAAAAATGTTTAAGAAAAAGAAAAGAAATGAAAACTGAAAAAAATGAAAAGTAACCAGAAAAAAATAATGAAAGGAGAAATAATGAAAAATTTAAAAAAATCTGAAGGCAAAGTGGAAGAAAAAGTGAAATAACAGTAAAAAATAAAACTGAAAGAAAAATAAGAAAATGAAAGAAAGAGAAATAAAAAGTAACTGAAAACTGAAAGAAAAAAAGGAAAAATCTGAAAAATTAAAGAAATAAATAAAAAATAAATAAAGAATTAAAGAAAATGAAAGACAAAATGAAAGAACCTCTCAGAATAACAAGGAAGGTTTTGCAGGTGAAAACCCACACGAAAACCCAAATAAGTGGCATAAAGTCGTAAACAACATTCAAGTGAATTCTGTGAGAAAATAAAAGACGACTAATCAGTAATATTGTTTCAGCTGATTCAACCATCAAAGGACTAGCTAACTTTTCAAGGCCAAGAAAATAGAAATTATTTATCGCAGTCTCTCATTAGACCTAATTCTATATTCCAAAACTGAAGCAAATCTGACAACAGAACAATTGATAGAAAGCAATTCATTGTAAACAGAACAACTCCATAGAGATTTCAAGAGATAAAAAACAACAATAACTGCAGGTGAAATTAAATGGTCAAGGTAGCGTAAAAGATGCATATAACGTGAAACAAAATTCATAATAACAATAAACATTGGTCATTTATACCCACAAGCATCGACTCAGTAGGTGGCCCCTTTTAGGAGGGGGTCTTACTCCTGTTCAGGAGATGCGGTCGATCTATTCTGGAATAATATAAGTTTTATGGAACATTTAAACGTACACATGCTTTTAGAAACAACCAATTTTATTTTCCAAATTTCCAAAAGAAAAACGGAGAAAAAATCAAACTTGCAGTTTTATATATTAGATGACAGAAATATGAGGACATCAGGACTTAAATCAGTGGAAGAATTCAATATACTTAATGTAATAAACAAAAGCAACGTTATTCTAAGGACTAGCATCATGGCCCGGCGTTGCCCGTGCTTGATTCAAAAATCGTACGACTCATACAGCAATCGCTATCACTTGACTTAAAATATTTTTGCCCTTCCTTGTCTTTAAAGGGGTGCCCTTTGCCGTGCTGATGTTGCTACATGACTTACTTCTTGTCTATCTCACAATGCAAATTTTTTCTAAGCTCTATACTAAACATTAAATCTGTTACGAAAAAAGAACTAAACAAAATGAACACAAAACGATCAGCTTTAAAAATAGACTCGTAACTAGAAAAACCGAATGAAAAAAGAATGTTAACAAATACTTTTTCACGCCCAATCCAGTTCTGCGGAACCAGAATCCACGTTGAATTTAAGCAAGCGAATGAGCCAATTGGAGTAAAGTGCCATGTAGATTTAAATTTTTCCCACTTGTAACGAATGCAGCTATCCATTTTTTTTGCATGCCAGTTAACATTCGTGTCAGTCAGCTGTTGGCTCACACGCTAGCCAATAGAATCTTTCTGCCTATTCGTGGCAGCCAGCTATTGGCTCTCACTCTGGCCAGTACAAAATAGCCGCAAACTACATGAAAACTGCCGTAGAAGGATGAAAAAATCGATTATTTCCACTATCGATGGGAGTTGGGAAATGCAAAGTCGGTCTTGGCCTTTCCGCTAACTTGGAGCATGTGCATGTCAATTTTGGTGCAAATCCGTCGAAAATTGCGACCGTGCATTACACACACACACACACACACACACACACACATCCTGCCTTTTATAGATAGAGATTCTCACCGTGAAGTCATAGTAAGCAACCCTGTCTCAAAAAACATTAACACTTCGTATCGTCCTGTTATTATTCTATGTACCATATCCATTCAGAACATGATGATTATGGCTCCCCACTATTTCCTCTTCTTTGTAGCTCGTAATAAAATTTGTCTTTTGGTTATCTATCGTAAACGTTGTTCTACTATCGATTCACTAGTTTATGCATTCTTTGCCTCTGTCCCTCTTGTGAGTAACAAATTTTCCAAGTACTCTTTCCTCATGATTTTCCCTAGAAATTTCAAATCTTTGCAGGATGCCTAATATTTGTATTTTATCAGAACTCTCAATATTAATTTAAAGCAGCCCAGAACTTGAATATTACTGCAAAATATTGGGATCTAAAAATCGATTTTTTGATCGCTTTATGTGCATATGTAAAGTGGCTGATATACAGGGTGGTCCGAAAGTTTTGTCACCCACACATAAGATAATTTTACCTTCTCGATGTGTGACAGCGTCAATGAAAGTGAATAAACTGAATCCAGTACTTGTGTTTTGTATTACTGTATTACTTTTTGTCCTATTGTTCTCATCACTTTGTGACAAGACTTTCGGACCACCCGGTAGATTAAGTTTGCTTCCAGCTCTTGAGGTCAGTGTTCAAAGCTGTATTAAAAAAAAAAAATGGGTGACCCTGTCTGCTTTAATTAATTTATACAATGGCTACCAGCGGCCTCTTTTGCATAACGCACGGGAATCTTAAATTTTTTATTGAGTTTTTTATTTGCTTGCGTAATCACACAGATTTTGTGTTATTCAATGTACAATGTCTCCTCAGGACGTTGGCGATTATGGCTCTCCACAATTTCCTGTCCTTTATAGCTCTTAATAATTTTTATCTTTTTGTTATCTCTGCTAAAATGTGTTCCGACACCCCGTTACTAAAGCTCGCTGGGTAGGTTATGTGCCGTTTTCTTCTGTCTCTCTTTCATTCAGTCTGAGTATCAAATTTCCCAAGCCTTCTTTCCTTATTATGTGCAATAGAAATTTCAACTACTGTCTCTTCCTAATAAATATAAGCGTCCCTTTTATTTACATTTTCTCTAAAACTTCGTCGTTGCTTACATGTTCAGTCCATGGTATTCTCATGATCCTTCTGTAGAACTATATGTTTTTGATCTGTGAGGAGATTGTCCAGCATTCACTACCGCATAGAAAGACTGATATTAAGTAACAGTTCAGTACTATTTTCTTTGTTTCTAACGAAGTAATTTTTCTGTTTTTTAATACACTGTTTAGGTTTTGGAAAGCATCTTTGGCTATTCCAGTACGCCTCTGGATTTCAGTGTTGCACTTACTGTTCTCTGTTAAAACTCTTCTCAGATATTTAAATTGTTGTACTTTTTCGATTTTGATATCTCCAATTTGTAATTTGCACGTTTGGCTGTTGTTTTTTGCTAACAACCATTCCATCTTCTTGCAAGTGACGTTTATTCCTTTTTTTTTTTCTCGATTTCTTTCATTACATTTTGAAGGAGTTCTTTTAGTTTCCTTACTGTGTCAGCTATCAACTCTGTCTCATCCAAATATTATATGTGGTTAACACTGTGACCGGCAACAATGAATCCTTGTTCGACTTTTAATTCTCTCAGAATCCCCTAAATGTATAGGTTGAATAAGTCCGGTAAGACGAGATATCCTTGTGTTAAAATAGTTTCTATTTTTGTATATTTACTGGATTCATTTTCTCTCCTTATTCAGGCGGTTTGCTGCCAGTGTAGGTTCTGGATTATTCTAATATCCTTCCCAAATATGTGAAGGTTAACTAGCAGTTCCACCAGTTCTTTGGAACGTACGTTTTGCATAATCTATAAAACAATGGTTCACATTCTTCTGCATTTGCATTGCTTTTTCTGATATCGCATTCCTTGTGCTTGTGTCTTTAACGGACCTGCATTGTGCTTAATTCTGCTGCGTACTTTATTCCTTAGAATTCGGCTGATAAGTTTTGTTATATGGCTCATTAGGCTGATTGTCTGATGGAGCTCACATTTGTTTGCAACGGACTTCATAGGTAGTGCTATGAAAATAGATCTACTTTAGTCTTCCGGTATATCAGTACTGTGGCATATTTCATTTATTATATCTGAAATCTAGTCAATACCGAAACCATTTAAGGCTGACAGTATCTCTATTACAATTCCGTCTGGTCTAGCCGATTTGTTTCTCTTCAGTTTGGCCAGTGCTGATTTCACTTCAGATTCTAATGTTTCTGGTCCGTTGATATTTCTCTGTATTGTCGATTGTTCTCTTTTGACGTTGAAGAGTTCTCCGATGTAGTCATTCTCTGAAGTATTTTTCTTTCTCTAATATCAGTCACCCGTCCTTAGATTGTTTGTCTCATGTTGATGGGCATGTATTTTGACTTGTTATTTCTCTTATTTTTGTATGTAAGATAAGAGCGTATTTCCCTACTAGCGTCAGTGGTCGATGTCAAAGTTTAGGAAAAATCCAGAGTCTCGAATATGTTCAGCGCAGGCGCGTTCTCTGAACGTTCTTCCTTTATTTAATGAATATATGCTATTCTGAATTGGAAATTAGCAAATATCAAAGGGAACTCTTTGTTCATACACACTTTACTGGTATTCCCAAATAGTTGCACACTGACCTACATCGTGGGCCATTGAAATTCACCGACCATATAGGAGCTGGGATATGACCTTAAGCTGGTGAAAGCCATAGAGAATTATGAATTAGGAAATGCAAATGCTCAAGACTTCAGAAAACTCGCACGAAATGTTTACATGTGCCCGTGTCAGGTGACTGCTCCCCACTTACAGTAATGATATCAGATATGGAAAAAGAAAGGTTGAAACGTGTAGTCAGTTGCATTAAGTACATCGTAGGAACAGCAGTGATAAAGGCGAAACTGGTAGATATCTCCTCAGCGTTTTCAAGTTTGCCATAACAAGCAGAATATAGAAAGCTAACTTGGGATATTTTTTAAAATTTAGGCAGTTGATCGAACACTTTTGAGCACACTTTTCCAGAGGATACGGCAGAAATACCTACCACATAATAGTAAAACATTAGCTAGAAGTAGACACCACTGCTACTAATATGTTACCATTATGTGGGAGGTATTTTGTGGAGAGGAGTATACGTGGGAGGTATTTCTGCTGCACACTGCATATACAAGTTATTCGAGAATTGAAAATCTATATATATATATATATCTATATATATCTATAGATAGATAGATAGATAGATAGATAGATAGATAGATATGACTGGCAAAAAAGACAAAAAATACTTTAATTACCACTCATGATGATAATAAATAAAAAGTAAAACTGAAAAACAGGCTAAATAACCAGTTTCGAACCTCTCTCAACAGAGCTAAATCGAAGTTGATAAATAGGATTAACACTAAAAAAGTGGACAATATATATTGAGAGAAAAATATTATTGCTTAGATGGAGCTTAGTTGGAGACCCAGTATGAAGTCCTACTGTTTACACAGAAAAGACTTCAACGATAAAATATAAATGGCCTCCAACACTTTCAAGTGGTAATTCCAGTGGGACTTGCTAGGAATGGTAAATGAGTCCCCACTGAAAAAGTAGCAAAATTATGGCTATTCATTAGGTGTTCTGCGATAGAAAACCCGTATGTATTCATCAGAATGTCTAAAGGAGTGTACTTAAGATTGCGTATTTTCGTTGGAACGTGTTGCTTTATTCTGACATCCAGCCTCTGAGCCGTTTTCCCTATGTAGTGCGAAACACAACTACATTTAAAGGAATAACTTAAAGAACTATTTTGATGCGGAGGGAGAACGTCCTTACACATGGACGGAAGGACAGGCTTAGCAGAGAAAACCACACAAGTATTACCAGCAAAATAACAATATCGAACTGCCACAGACACCTGTTTAGCCTATCTGTCACGGATATTACCCAGCCAAGGACATCTTTGTACTATAGCAGGTTTAAACTTATTGAATTCAGCAATTTTCTTCTTCGTTATTTTTTGAACAATGCCCAATGGATAGGTATTTTTTACATTTATACCACAAAACATATCTTTTTATATATATATATATATATATATATATATATATATATATATATATATATATATATATATATATATATATATATATATATATATATATATATATATATATATGTTGTATAGTCCCTCGTTCTGGGGAGGGTTTGGGCTAGATGTTTGACCCCAGAGGTAAAAGAACTTCAACATAGGGAATTATAAACTTATCCAGCGGGGTTGCTCTCCCTCTCCTAAGGAGCCGCTTCAAACACAAAAGAAAAAAAAAACTACATTATTTGACTGGACTCCCCGAAAACCCTTTTACTGTCTATCGTTCTCACGCTGGCTCGGCCAATCAAAATCGACTTCCTTGTTTTGTCTTTCATCTGAACGCAAAGGTCATCCTCGGGAAGTCAAAGCAATACACTTCTCCCTGAAAATAAAAGTCTGCTAAACTATTGTTAACATTATTTAATGAGACATATCTTAATATATATATATATATATATATATATATACTGGGTCTAACAGCATAATTGTCCATCCCAAAGATTTTTTACTATCTAAAACATGCCAATGACTGACAGTGCTCAATTCGGGGAAGGGGAAGAGCCTTGTAATATTAGCAGTAATAGTCATTGTTTACAAATTCGCACTTATCTTCCAAGAGTGCACAACCGAATTTAAGTTTTTATAAATTAAGAATTAAATTTCAGGTGTACAGTGTCCGATCACTATGGTAAGTTTCATGCTTTTACGCAATCGTCAGGCGGTCGGTAGCTGTAGTGCAAAAATGGAAAACTTTATTCCCCCAGGCAAGGTTGAGATGGAAAAAAAATCATATGTTCGGTGTGTGCACACCATGCACACACTAACCAGAAGTGACAAAGGCAAAAAAGTATCAATACCACACGAAACAATGTGGTTATGGTCGAGCAGCCTCATGCTTTCAACGAAAAAAAAAAGTGCTCAACAGTGCCGGACCCTGCAAGACACCCATGGCTCTCTCACACACACACACACACACACACACACACACACACACACACACACACACACACACACACACATATATATATATATATATATATGCTTAAACCCTTACTTAAAACCCTTCCACTCACCTCTCCTAAAATTCTCTCTGTTATGGTTTAATCTCCCTCCTTCCCTCATCTGTTACCCCCCTCTTTAGCTCTAACATTTGTCCCACACTCTCATACTTACACTCTCTCTAAATTCTGTTTTTATTACCGGAGTTGTTTTTTCTGTTTTTTTTTTTGAATTTGCAGGTCTGATGAATTGGATCGTATTTACGATTCTAATGGAATAAATTATGACCATGGAATATTAGTGTTTAAGCCTTTTATTATTATATATATATATATATATATATATATATATATATATATATATATATATATATATATATATGATGATCGCAAAAGCGTGAAATTCAGGGTCCCAAACCCACATCAATACAACTAAGTGTGTGTGTATATATATATATATATATATATATATATATATATATATATATATGCCATAACCAATAAAAGAATTAGAACCTAAATTCGAAAAAAGCTATAAGATTCTTTTCTTTTCTTGGCAAACAAAATTTGGCATAATTTATCTTGTAATAATAAATCGAAATTCGTGCAACGTTATTTTCTGTGTGTTTTTGGAGAAAGATGTATGTCTCTGTTTATGGGTATATGGGTCACTGGGTATCTAGTGATGTGTGTATTGCTGTGTGTTTGTTCATTGTGTATGTGTGTATTGTATGTGTGTGCGTGTATTGGTGTGTTTATGTGTGTGTGTGTTCCATAGAAACCACAGCGAACATTGTCCAGGACTTTTGGAAAATTACCAACACAATAATGGCGGATAATATCAGGTCGGCTATTTTCACTCGTGGCGATCAATAATCGTTTCAAGATTTTCAGAGGGTCTGTTTTGTGTACATTATGCAAGGTGGGTTGCTGCCTCTAGAATCCGGTGAAGTGGGGGATAGAGTAAAAAATATTTTGTGAATGTATTAAAGGAGCACTGAAAGTTTTTTTTTTCCTTTTATTTCATTGCTAAAGTAGTTTGAAGCTTAGGGTTGTGCAGTGGTCGGATGAGATTTGGGACGAGGAAAAAGTGTAATAACTCGGGTGTTTTAATCATTGAAACCCACGGGGAATTGTTTGGTAAGATTTATTATAATTTTCTTTAGATTTTTTGGTGCTGAAATTCGATGCGTGAACATGTGTTGGGGCGTCGAGAGTAACGAATTCTTTGAGATTGACGTTTTAAGATAGAATTATTTTTCATAAACATTTAACGAAAACAAACAGCACAAAAAACACTATCATTGTCGGCACGAAATCTGTCATTAGATTTATTAAGAAGAAAACAATTTCCTACGTTTAATCAGAGTAAGCTACACAGGTCTCTGGAATTTATAATGATTGCGTGTTTGTGTGTATTATATGTGAGGTGCGTGGTTATACGTAACCCTTAAAAGGGGAAAAAAGAATAGAAAACTTGGGTTTCTATCACAGGCTGTTTTTGCCCTTTATTATACGGTGACTGTAGTGAGAAAATGTTCTCAATGTCTCTTGGGTATACTCGTTTTGTTTTCTCGCCCTAGACGTTAGTGTCAGTATACGCATCTTTATACTGGTCGCGATCAAGTCAGCCTTGCGCAGATTTGGAACAACCAGAGGACGTTTTGCACTTACTTTGTCACTAGGAGGATCAAACATGGTTGTGGGATGTCTGTTTTATTTTTCTTGGTTCAGAAGTTACAGTAAGTCAGTATACGCATCGTTACAGTTATCGTGCTCAAATCAGCTTTGCACAGAGTTGGAACAACCAAAGGAAGGTTTGTACTTCCTTTATCACGGGATGTTTTAAACAAAATTATGGGTGTCTGTTTTTTTTTCCTTTTTTTTTTCAGAAGTCAGTGTAAGCATCGTTAAAACGGTCGCTCTCAAATCAGTCTTGCAGTGAGTTGGAACAGCCAAAGAGAAAGCTTCATTAACTTCATAGGTTGAGGTTTTGGAAGGCACGTGCGAGCGCCATGTGTTGGAAAGTGGGAAGAGAGTCCAGTCATCGCTGGGTCGGGGAAACGAACATTCCTCAGTGGGGACGTAATTACCACGTTGTTTTACATCTTGGAGCCAAAAGAGAATGAAGCAGGAAGATGTTTGTCTTTTTGTAGATTTAACCAGCGCCGATTAACGGGGTTTGACGACATAAAGTGTTGTAATTATATTTCCCGTTACTTTCCTCTTAGCATTACGGGAAAATGTATTTCTTTTTCTTTTTTTTTATTATTCATCATTATTATTTTGTTTATCGATTTTAATTCATTTTTCCACAGGTCAATTTGTCCACTTAATCGATATATCATTCATTTTTGACTTATATTTTTTTTATATAACAAATCTTTTTCGCTTTCCCCAATGTCACCAATTCGCTGTGTTCAATTCTCAGCTTATTTTGATATTCTTTTAGTAATCATTTTTAATTTTCTTTCTTCTATTTGACTGATCTAATTGTTTTCCCACTTTCCCTTTAGCTTAATGTTTTTCATTCAGTAAATTGCCTTTTATTCTTCTTGCTTACACATGCTTATTCTTCGTTAATCTACCTTGTTCTGTCTCTTTTACCTTCTTAACGGTTGGCCCAGAAACACCTCTAAAGATTCATTCTTAATTTAACGTCTTCGCTTAAGTGGATGATTTGCAGAGACATGGGACTGACTCGTGTTAGCAGATCAATTACTACTGAGTTGGGACTTCGATCCTCACTGAGTAACAGCTACGATTTATAAATAACTATAGACATAGGGAAGCTTGTTTCATGCGGTAATAAGATACCATATTAGTACTTACTAATGCATGAGGCCAGCTTAAAATCATCGTCTCGAATGCTGATTTTTTCTTATCAAACAGTCTGAATTTAATGATTCAATGTTTTCCTAGTCGCCAGATTACCCGGAGTGTCCGTCCTCTAAGCTTAGGAAATTATCTATACACACAAATAAATATATATATATATATATATATATATATATATATATATATATATATGAAGAAAAATATAAACGGAAAAACAAACAAAAACCCTTATATACAATTATGCTGTTTTAATGTTAATATGTCAGCGTTGGACGTTTTCGGTCTAATAAACCATCTTCAGGACACATTCATAAATTAAAACATTTCAATAACTGTTTGACGATGTGTTCTTATGTACAAGTCTTTGTCATGTTGATGACTAATGTTTTAATTTATGAATCTGTCCTGAAGATGGTTTATTAGACCGAAAACGTCCGACGTTGACATTAACATTAAAAACAGCATAATTGTATATATGGATTTTTTTGATTTTTCCGTATATATTTTCTTCATACTGTCGGATCTATATCCATATATTTGCTTACACACACACACACACACACACACACACACACACACACATATATATATATATATATATATATATATATGTATATAAAAATAAAAGGCAGGATGTGTGTCTGTGTGTGTAACGAATGCACAGGCGCAATTTTCGACGGATTTGTACCAAAATTTACATGCACATTCTCCAAGTTAGCGGGAAGGCCAAGGCCGACTTTGCATTTCTCAACTGCCATCGATAGTGGAAATAATCAATTTTTTCATCCTTCTACGGCAGTTTTCATGTAGTTTGCGGCCATTTTGTACTGGCCAGAGTGAGAGCCTATAGCTGGTTGCCACGAATAGACAAGAAGATTCTATTGGCCAGCGTGAGAGCCAACAGCTGACTGACACGAATGTTAATTAGCATGCTAGCATGCAAAAAAAATCGATAGCTGCATTCGTCACAAGTGGGAAAAATTTAAGTCTGCATGGCACTTTACTCCAATTGGGTCATTCGCTTGCTTAAACTCAACGTTGATTCTGATTCCGCAGAACTGGGTTTGGTGTGAAAAGTATTTTTAGTTAACATTCTTTTTTCATTCAGTTTTTCCAGTTACGAGTCCTTTTTTAAAGTTGATCGTTTTGTGTTCATTTTGTTTAGTTCTTTTTTCGTAACAGATTTAATATTTAGTATAGAGCTTAGAAAAAATTCGCAGTGTGAGATAGGCAAGAAGTAAGTAATGAAGTAACATCAGCACGGTAAATGGCACTCCTTTAAAGGCAAGGAAGGGCAAAAATATTTTAAGTGATGTGATAGCGATTGCTGTATGAGTCGTACCATTGTCGAATCAAGCACGGGCTTATATATAGGAACAGACGAAAGCTTGTAGTAAAAATAACAACTAATACGGCAGAAATTTATATAAACAAGGATCAATTCATTCATAACGGATCTGGAGGTTTTTGTATACTATTTGAATTGTTTGCGATGATGGATGTCTCGCCATTTAAATCATTAACCTTTGCATTAGTTTCGTGTGAATAATTCATGTATATATATATATATATATATATATATATATATATATATATATATATATATATATATATTAAAAGTATATAATTGGTATATACGGAATGAATTCCAATAACCAACAATTACTATTCTTAAAAGAGTGCTCAATACAAAGTAGAGCAGATATAATTATTTTTATAAAAAATTATAACATAAGTATGTTATAAAATCACTACAAAATAGCCATTTTGTTTCAACACACTCTGTGTCTTATCAAGTGATGATGTTGAAAATAAAATAAATGGTTTTAAAAGTTTCAGATTAATTAACGATCATACACTAGGGGGAAACATTGTTACAAGAGCTAGAATAACCAATCAAAAACGAAGTATAGAAAGATTCAAAAGCTTGACAACGAAATCCTGCTATAATAGCTATTCAGATCTTTAAATACGTGTAATATTAAAAATAATTTATACTAACTAATAATTATAAAATTATATGATAAAATTTAATATTAAAATTAAAAACTGGCAATTTTAAAATCCAAATTCAATCACTATAAGGTTTAAAAACTACAAAATTATTGAGAAAAGAAAAAATATATATGTTTATTCAATTCATTTCTTCATTGAAATTACTTTCGACAAGACGCTACAATACATCCGGTCATTTGACAATACATGTATATATATATTTTTTTCTTTTTCCCTTTCTTTTCCGTTTTTATTTTAAAGTTTGTGAATGTGGTCTTAAACTCACGCGTAAAAACAACAAAAACACAATCAGATTATAATACATCAGCACCCAGACATAATTAGATACACACACACACACATACACACACACTAAAAAAAAAAAAAAAAGGAGGTGGGGGGGATACATGAACATCGCTACAGCCCTTTATGAAAAAAGGAAACGTGGAAACTAACACTTATACACACACAGTTAAATGTGAACACACTCTACATACACATAGACACTGATAGATACACATACATACATCCACAGACAATGACATAGACAATGAGAAATCACAACCAATAAATATTTCAGACTTAAATAAATGCTAACCACTTATTGAATTATAACTTAAGGGAGCAAATATACAAAGATAAAAATGGTTAAAAATAATATTATTTAATATATTAAAACGTAAATTCTAAAACCATAAATATCAATAAAAATATATATTAATCATATAAGTTGATAATAGTTTCATTATATATTAGGCAAAGAAAAACAGGATAAAGAAACCCACAAATATATACATATATATATATACACGGCAGCAAAAACAAATTAACACACATAAATATACATTCATACATACATATACATACAGAAATACATACAAATAAATATATAAACATAAACATATACACACATATACATATCTATGATAACAAGTACACATGCACGCACATATACATATAAACCTAAATTCACACACATATATACACACAGATTTTTATGCACACATACTTACATATATAAAAACAGTCATGATATACCAAAGTTTCCATACCCACACATACACACAAACAAACTCATACATAATAGGTGCCAACACACACACATATATATACATACACAAACATACAGAAATATATATACACACACATACATACATATCTACAAATAAACATATATATATAAATATATCAATCTACAATAACAACTACCCATATATACATGCATACATAAAAATACAACAACACTCAACCAAATACATCTATAAACGTACTAACATATAGATACATAAATATACCTTCAAATACCAACACACAGCAATATACATATAGTCTAACATACAAATATATAACACATTCATACAAACAGAAATATACTTAAATATAAATACACATACACAATAAAATAGGACATACAGATATATATATATATATATGCACACACATATATATATATACACACACATACATACACACATACATATATATATACAAATATATCGTGGCACAAAGCCGAAATTAGGGGGCACCCAGTGAGGAACGAACTCATTACTCAGTCGCACCCAATCAAGCGAACCATGCTGGCCAACCATTATACTGCCGTGATTTAATCATACATATACATATACATATTCATACACATGCACATACACACACATACATACATATACACACATACATACATATATATATGCATATATATATATATATATATATATATATATATATACAACACACACACATATATATATATATACATACATATATATATATTTACATATATACATACATACATACATATACACACATACACACACAAATACATACATATACACACATCCATACACACATACATATATAGGCACACACATACACATATAGCAACAATTATTAACCTATTCTCTTATAATCTACCATACCTTCCCACATAATATATATATATATATATACACACACACTCACATATATATACATACACCCCCCCAAACATACACCCACACATATATAAAAAAAAAAACATAAATACACTTATACACCAACCTACACATTCCTCAGTGCAAATACTCTAACCAACACATAAATAAATATATACACAGTTACACCAACACTAATGACACTATGCAGGTAAACAATACACACTTATATCGTAAGTATGACCATCATGCAATAAAAATACTAATCTATTAAAAATACAGCGACATATCATTATCATTTAAAGTATACGACCCCTACACTAAGTTAAATTTATAACGGGGTTTACAATTTACTGTAAGTTCATATCTTTGATTTAAGAGATCAGCCTTGTTTTTAAATCTAATAATTTCAAATTTTTCATTAAGGCATAGGTAACATGGGGTATATAGGGAGTTACATGTACGAGCTTTCTTAACCAAACTCCATTTAACCATAGGTGTTTTGTTCTTATCTTTTAGATTCCAAAAATACTTGGATAATGAAGTCATGTACCTATATTCACTGTGATTAAAGGATTGCATATGCCCCCGCCAGCGTTCCTTGAATGTATTCATGGTAGAACCAATGTAAAACTTCTTTATATTTGGATTTTCAATTGTTGAAATAGTACCAAGATAGACTACAGAAGTAATTCCACAGTTAGTTTGTAGTGGACAATTATTCAGTTCCTACAATTACATAAGTTGTTATTTGTATTCTTATAATTAGTATTGCAGTTAGTAACCTGTTGATTAGTCAAGCCTTTTGAACTCCTATACCTGTTAAAGACTATGTTGTTATGTTTTTTAATTATCTGCTCCAGGTTATCAGCACAACTATAGCTTAATTTAAGGGTATTAGGATTAAATATTTTACTAAGTGGGTTAGTTTCAGGGTTGGGGAAATGTTTTTTTAATTAGGTTTAGAAATATACGCCCTAATTTAATTTTGACCATAACATTGAAAGGGGGAGTGAACCAAATAATCTTTCTAGATCTTCTTTTCTTATTATGGTTGCAATTAACAGGGTTTTTATATTGAATAGTGGTATTTTTGTATCCACTATTTTTTAGTGCAGAATTATAAAAATCACTATGTTTATTGAAAACCTCCTTATTATAAGAGTTAGCGCTAATTCTAAATTCAATGGAAGAGAGTATATGTTTGATAACCGAAGGGGGATGGTTGGAATTAGGATGCACGTATAATGGGTTGGAATTAACCTTCACATATGGTTGGAAAATGTTGTTAGCAAGATCTAGGGTGACATCTAGAAAATCCACTTGTCTAACATTAGTAGTAACTATTGTCCTAAGACCTAAATCCTTAAATACCCTATAGATCATTTTCCTAATACGGTGTACCTTAATTTTAGTTGAGTTATAACAACTAATAATCCATCATCTCTATATAATCCTACACTATCTGAATCTAGACAATCGAAGGCACTTAAATTATATAAAAGAAATAATCCAACCAAGTCCGAAGCTTCAGCTTTTTTTTAGTGTGTGTGTGTGTGTGTGTGTGTGTGTGTGTGTGTGTGTGTGTGTGTGTGTGTCTAATTATGTCTGGGTGCTGATGTATTATAATCTGATTGTGTTTTTGTTGTTTTTACGCGTGAGTTTAAGACCACATTCACAAACTTTAAAATAAAAACGGAAAAGAAAGGGAAAAAGAAAAAAATATATATACATGTATTGTCAAATGACCGGATGTATTGTAGCGTCTTGTCGAAAGTAATTTCAATGAAGAAATGAATTGAATAAACATATATATTTTTTCTTTTCTCAATAATTTTGTAGTTTTTAAACTTAATAGTGATTGAATTTGGATTTTAAAATTGCCAGTTTTTAATTTTAATATTAAATTTTATCATATAATTTTATAATTATTAGTTAGTATAAATTATTTTTAATATTACACGTATTTAAAGATCTCAATAGCTATTATAGCAGGATTTCGTTGTCAAGCTTTTGAATCTTTCTATACTTCGTTTTGATTGGTTATTCTAGCTCTTGTAACAATGTTTCCCCCTAGTGTAGGATCGTTAATTAATCTGAAACTTTTAAAACCATTTATTTTCTTTTCAACATCATCACTTGATAAGACACAGAGTGTGTTGAAACAAAATGGCTATTTTTGTAGTGATTTTATAACATACTTATGTTATAATTTGTTTATAAAAAATAATTATATATATATATATATATATATATATATATATATGAATGTAATGAGAACGAAAATAATATATAAATTCTAACGTTCATAGCATTAATTTAAAAGAGGGCTCAATACCAACAGTAGTGCAATAATTATTTATACAATTTTCCCACGATAAAGATGCAACTTCGTTTCGTTTCATTTAGTTACACCTCGACTGATGAAAATCAAAATGGTTATCATTACTACTATCTTCGTGAGAAATCATTAGTAAAGGAGGCAGACTTGTGGCAAGCACTCACAGACTTCCTTGCGTCCAAGACACCTGGTTCTTACCACCAGAGTATTGCGCAGCTGGATGCATGTTGGCAAAAGTTTCTAGAAGCCAATGGGGTTTTAATTAGAGGACTAACGGTATGTCAGATTTGCTGTATATCTTTTTTGTCTAATAAACGGCAAGGATTGTTTTGGTTACCTTGTCATAAAAGGGGTGTGAGCTGACGTAATGGCTATCGATTCGAAAATTGATATCGGAGAGCCGAGTTCAAAATCTGACCGAGTATGTTGACGAGATTGGTGTAACGTACTCTTTTGCATTGCCATTGATCGACGGGTCAATATTTACTTTAGGTAGACACAGATAGGTAGATAGACAACAAGAGAGTTATGTAGGCATACAAAAAAAAATGAGATATAAAAATAGTAAGAAAGAAAGAAGCGGGGAAGGAAGGAGATATATAAAGAGAATATATATATATATATATATATATATATATATAGAGAGAGAGAGAGAGAGAGAGAAAGAGAGAGAAAGAGAAGAAGAGAATGAGGAACATACCAGACTAAAATAGGAGCATATAATATTTTCGCGAAGCAAGATTTATTATCAGTACACATCATCTTAACAACATATACGCTTATGACACACCTTGACACTATATTATAATAATGTTTAATCTACACTGTCAACTTAACAAAATTATTTGTAGCTGTCAGACTAAATAAATAAATTAGCCAAATCGCATGGAATATAAAAATAATGGGGATACTCCAAATTTTATGTCTTATATATTACATAGAATCTATAACAAATACTGGAATGACAGTAAGCAAACTTCAAGCTTTATTCTTTAATTGTTTCACCCTCAAGAAAGGCAATAAAGTCACTAAGACGGAAATTACTGACTGTGAGAGAATATGAGGAAAAGAAAACATTATCAAAGAGAGATAACAATAAAAGAAGAGGAATTGAGAAAAATATAGCGATTGATATTACATTTAAATTTTAAAGGACACAAATTTGTAGAATTTAATAATGAAAGGTGTTTATCATCATTATAATAGCAATAAGGAGAATTTTGACTAATACTGGCTAACACGTTTGAGAGAACTAAAGTGGTTGAATTGAAACCAATCAGAAGACAGCGTTATCATTTAAAATGATTTGTTTTCACTCATTCTTCAACTGCAGCTACCGCATAGCATTGTCATCAATATTCCACTGTAATAATGATATTTAATAAGGAAATAAAGTCACTATGACTCAAGGCTGTTAATGAGCGTGAGAGAATATGAGAGAAAAATATTAAGAAATTAAGAAGACAGAAGATAATGGTTAACATGTATTTAAATTTTTCCAGATTAAAATTGACTTGAAAGCATGGAACCGGAAGAGAGTTCCACAAGCGAGAAGTGCAAGAGAAAAAAAAAAACTGTTAGCATAGAACTTACTGTTACATCTAGCCATTTGAACTTTAAAATGATGAAACCTTGCCGCCAGTTTAGTAGTACGCTTAAATTCACAAAGTCTAGGTACCAAAGAGGAAAGGTCATCAAAACCAAATCACAACAACACTATTTACGAGGATTTTTCCTCTGCTATCTGCATTCGATGAGTTGACAGGTGAGCACGTTTGGAACATGGCTGATCATACACATCGCAGTCGCCACTGTTGAAACTTAATAGCCGCCATTGTTTTTTTTTTTCAGCAACCTGAATATTAATGGGGGATTTTTTTTTCTGCGTGCGAGCATTTAGTGTTACGGTTCTTATTCATACGCCCTTTTGTGTCAGACGATTGCAATACTAGAAAAAAAACTTTATAGGTTACTGAAGGAAAGGTTTTAACTCTGCTGACATTCTTCTAACATCCACATTTGACTTTGTGAACCAACGTTATATAATGCTTGGCTTTCGAAGAGACGCTTGCATAATAAAAAATTCAAATGCATTTTTACACAGTCAATTAGACTTAATGTTATACTATTTTCAATACGTTCCACTTCTTAACTGTACAAACTGTTGTTACTCATCTTCATTTTTATCGCATGAAACACTTTGCGACATTCGGGTCTTAAAACTTTTGAGACATATACACTACGATCAAAAAGTTTGAGGCTACCCTGCACTTCTTTAAAAAACGCCTTTAAATGAGATATCTTTTTTAAGTAAAAAATATTCTCTAACTACAGTGAATTTGCTTTTATTTTTACAAAAATAAACACTTAACTATAAAAGAAACTATCATACAAAGACATCATATTTTGTTTTCGTCGATAAAACC
>CAHIKZ030000325.1:620000-682500 GCA_903632075.3 Acanthosepion pharaonis
AATTATTTTCTAATCGGAATTCATCTACTACTCGTCAGTGCATTGAATACTGTTGCTATATCTGGTTCTCCCACTGTACAGCTCGAGATTCTTGACAAAATACAAAGAATGGTCTGTAATTTAATCGATCCTAACACAGACACTTTCTCATCGACCTGACGTGTCTTCATTCTGTCTTTTCTACAAATATTTTCATGGCAACTTGTCTGACAAGCTTTTTTCCCAGGGGCCCAGACTACATGAATTTTGCGTTCTGCTAGATTGGCATCGAGGTCTCACTCACGGAAATAGTTAAATGCAACCGCACTTTACTACTTTCCGTTTTTTCTTACCTGATAACTACAATCTTCAGATATTTAAATGAAAAGTCAATCACCATCTTCTGTCATCTTGAACCCATTCCTTTTTGGCGCTTTCATCAATATTCACCATTCTAAGTCGTCTCATTCTCTTTAATTTCGACTTTCTGTAAAACCCCGCGTCCTAGGCGCATTACCACCTTGCCTGTGGTGAAATGATTATATATATATATATATATATATATATATATATATATATATATACACCCCACACACACACATATATATATATATATAAAAGTGAACATAGAAGTCAACACTTAGAGGCGACAGTCTTTTTCATATTAGATACAATCGTCGCCTCTAAGTTTTGACTTCTATGTTCACTTTTATATTTACACACGCTCTATCTCTGATATTAAACACTTTATCCCATAAATATAGCACATCTTAAGACTATATATATATATATATATATATATATATATATATATATATATATATCAGATGCAATGAGGACGAAAATAATATATAAATTCTAACGTTCACAGCATTTATTCAGAAGAGGGCTCGATACCGATAGTAGAGCAATAATTATTTATTATAATTTTATGATATAGACAAAACTAGTTTACTAAGCGAAATACCCCGAAACGAAGTTGCATCTTTGTAGTGAGGAAACTGTTTTTGTCTATATGATAAAATTATAATAAATAATATAGATAAAAGGATCAAACACTAATATTCCAATTTAAAAAAATTTTTTTTGAATTTGTAGCTCTGATGATTTGGATCGTGATTACGATTCTAATGTAATATATTACAACCATGGAATATTAGTATTTGAGCTTTTATATTATATTCTTACTCTGTCCTGGGCATTGAGTTCTACATGGATTCTATCCTCTTGGAAATTTATATATATATATATATTGTTATGGGGTCCACCCCTTTTTCATACAAGTGGACTCGACCAGTGTGTATTTGTACTGCTGCCGGTGAATAGAGAGAGTGAGAGTGTGAGGTAACCGCTTTGTAGGAGTCACAGTTGCAAGCACGTAGACTCAGAAGGAAGTCACACTTCGAAACTGAATTTCCCAGACTTTATATATATTATTATTGCTACTAACCGCATTTCTGGATCTACTAACCGTATTACTAATTGTATTATTACGTCAATACATTTATTTGTTATATTTCATTCCTGCATTCCTGCGTTTGTCATTCATTTGAGACCGGATTTCATCTCGGAATCCACAACATATATATATATATATATATATATATATATATATATATATATATATATATGCCGTGTATTCTCGTTTTTTTTTTCGTTTATTATTTGTGATTTATACTGCAAATATGACATTAGCTGCAGTTTCCAGAAATGAAAGATTCTAATCTGTGATTATCAACAGGTGAACAACGTCAGAATGCTCAAAGCCTCGGTCACGATGATTTATAAATTTGCACTAGGTTTCGGATAGTTTCGCCTACGCAATTGCCATCACAAGACTTTGCTCAACCCATAGTAAGGTTCTTAGGGTCTCAAGGGTTCTGCACACTGTTATCATATCCCCAGACTGATAAATGAGATTTGAACCCACCCGGGTTGGGCCGCATTGTCAGAGAAAAAGTGAACGTTACAAAACTCGTCCGTTTCATGCTAAACGCAATCGTCATATATATATATATATATATATATATATATATATATATATATATATATATATATTTGTGTATTTAGACACCATCTTTTCATTCATACACGTTCCATTAAATAATATAGACAAAGTTTTATATAATATAATTTTTATAATTTTTTTATGTAAATTTTTTTCGTAATATCTGATAAGTTTAATAACATTATCGTTGAACGAAGGAAGAAATTCACAATATTGATCCATATTTTTTTCATACAATCTAAGCTTTCGCCTTACATAAGCCATTATCAAAGATGACTATTACTGTACAATATATTAAGCAAAACACGGACAAGAATGTGATGATAGTCTGTTTTTGTTTACATGGATGATTTCCAAGCAACGATAAACACGTGCATATAGGACGCTAGAAGCTTCTAGCATCTTATATGCATGTGTTTATCGTTGCTTGGAAATCATCCATGTAAACAATCACAGACTATCATCACTGTCTTGTCCGTATATTGCTTAATCTGTTGTAATTGACATACGGTGCTCAGATTTATATTTTCGTAAGATTCGATAGTAGAATTTTCTGTCAAGTTACTTTCTCTCTTAATAAGTGCATTCTTTTGATCAAAGTTGTGGTTAAACTTATTTCTATGTAGAATTAATGCATTTGATAAATTACTGTTTATAAGATCATTTTTTGTGTTCACACACATAACACACACACACACACATATATTTATATATATATATATCTGTGTGTGTGTGTTTAATGACATAGATAAATATGAAGAGAGAGAGAGAGAGAGAGAGAGAGAGAGAGAGAGAGAGAGAGAGAGAGAGAGAGAGAGAAAGACAGTGCAACCTTTGAGTCTCCTAAATCAGAAGATTTATCCATTTTCTGCCTTTAAGTTGACATCCTGCATTGTTTATTGCTCATTGTTTGAGAGGCACACAGCTGTTGAGAAACCGTTGCAGCATTCGACATCGACTTGGGCCTTATTAAAAATGTATAGGTTTCCATGTAGGTGAATAAAGGATACGCACACCACATATAAACTTTGAAAGGAGAGTCTTGATTTATTTCAACCGTGACACAAACACTCGGTAGAAATATCACTCTTGATCATTAAGTTGAACCGTAGTCTCTCATTCCTTGAGAATACATTACTTTGAGTAATTTTATATATTTATTCCTTGATGTATATTATGGACTGTAAGAGAAGAGAAGAAAAGAGAAAAGAAGAGAAGAGTAGAGTAGAGAGAGAAAGAAAGCAAAAGATAGTGGAGCAGTTGTTCCATCAGCTAAAGCAATAAGAGAAGGCAGAAAAGAAGGAATATTTTTGAGGGATTATAGAAAAAACAAACAATAGAGAATTAACTCTAAGACAAGGTAAAAAAAAAGAAGGAAAAAAATTACGAGCTTATAGGTAAAACAACAACGACGACGAAGAAGAAGGAGAAGATGGTTGATGGTGGACATTTGTCGTATCAGATATGGTAAAATAGAATTGGCTCTAAAATATAGACGAATATGATTTGAATCTAACAAAAGAAAAGTAAAAAAAAAATCGGAAAAGTTTTTATAGGCAAACATTAACTACGAGAGTATATATTCACGTCATTATGAATGGAAGCCAATATGGCGCAAGAAAAAGAATTGAAAAAAGAATACAGAAATAAAAATGACAATCAGAAATATACATGTATCCTTACGTCTCAATATATATATGGTCTGACAACCGTGTTTAAGCAAGAAACAGATTGTCGCCATTGGGTGTTTACCTCAATGCCGACTTTCATATTTACATACGCTCTGTTCCTGATATAGAGCACTTTAACATATAAATATAGCATACCTTGAAACCTGTAGTTTCATTATATATATATATGTATATATATATATATATATATATACACACACACACACATACACACACACACACACACACACACACATATATATATATAATTATTTATATATTATATGCGCGGTACATATTAGAAAGCGCTCAATATCAGAGATAGAGCGAACATATTTGGTTGAATTGAGGTGAGTTTGTGACCCTGGGTTTCACGCTTTTGCGATCGTCAGAGATTTAATACGACAAATATTTAATATATTTTCTGTTTATCTGTAATTTTTTTATGGCTACACTTATTTGAGTAAATGCTCTGTTCTTTTAATTAATCAGCATTAATTACATTTACCGGCCTCAATGTTCGAGAAATTTCGTAGAAAATATGCACCCTCCGATAGGAATCGAACCTGTATTCTATACTGATCCACAATTCAGGCCGGTAAGTATAATTAATACCGTCTAATTAAAAGATCAGTGCATTTAATCAAATAAATGTATCCATAAAAAATTACGTATAAACGGAAAATATATTAAATATTTGTCGGATTTAACCTATTTCCTACGATATGCTGTCATTGTTTACGTTAGAATACACGATCAAAGCAGATATGATAGATCGAGAAAGAGTGCCGAACGTATGTGTTTAAATTCGGCAGCAATTCGGGTTTTGCTTAACCGGAAGTTCTTTGTGGTTGAACGGTGATAGCGCACCAAGGCCTAATGGTGGATCCGTATACCGGTTCAAATGTACAAGTGTACAACAGCTGACCAACTAGCGAATAACAAATTTCTTTTATGAAGATTATCGTTCGACGAAGGAAATTCTTCAGAGTAATAACACTTCTTTGATGTCGCGAGTCTCATATGTATAGACAGGAGTTAGAGAAATAACACACGCTGATTACAGTTTACATCGAAACGTTAAAGACACAGAGACGCCCTGATTTAAGTTGAATTTTTAAAATTTTTGCCTTCACTTCTCATTCATCCTACAACGGTGGCCATGAAAATTTACTTGGTATTGTGAGATCGCAAGTTTTACTTTCTCTCAACACACGCCGTAAAGGTAGCAGTCTGGGCGAACCCAATCCTGAGAGCCAGAAGAGATCGTGGTTGTTGATATCATGATGTATACTAGACAAACTCGGCTCTTACAGTATCTGATCTCAGAAGATTGTTGATGTCATGGTGTAAACTGGTCAATATCGGCTCTTCTTACCGTGTCTGATCTCAGAAGATTGTTGATGTCATGGTGTAAACTGGACAATATCGGCTCTGCTTACAGTGTCTGATCTCAGAAGATTGTTGATGTCATGGTGTAAACTGGACAATATCGGCTTTGCTTACAGTGTCTGATCTCAGAAGATTGTTGATGTCATGGTGTAAACTGGACAATATCGGCTCTGCTTACAGTGTCTGATCTCAGTAGATTGTTGATGTCATGGTGTAAACTGGACAATATTGGCTCTGCTTACAGTGTCTGATCTCAGAAGATTGTTGATGTCATGGTGTAAACTGGACAATATCGGCTCTGCTTACAGTGTCTGATCTCAGAAGATTGTTGATGTCATGCCGTAAACTGGACAATATCGGCTCTGCTTACAGTGTCTGATCTCAGAAGATTGTTGATGTCATGGTGTAAACTGGACAATGTCGGCTCTGCTTACAGTGTCTGATCTCAGTAGATTGTTGATGTCATGGTGTAAACTGGACAATATCGGCTCTGCTTACAGTGTCTGATCTCAGTAGATTGTTGATGTCATGGTATAAACTGGACAATGTCGGCTCTGCTTACAGTGTCTGATCTCAGAAGATTGTTGATGTCATGGCGTAAACTGGACAATATCGGCTCTGCTTACAGTGTCTGATCTCAGAAGATTGTTGATGTCATGGTGCATACTAGACAAATTCGGCTCTTCTTACAGTATCTGATCTCAGAAGATTTCTTTCTTTTAACCCCGGATAAGACGTCTTCGCAAAAAGAACCAACTCGTTCCAGATTTTTAAAACGAATAGCTTACAACCTAAGAAAAACTTGCTATTTCGGTGTCGCTGTGTCTTGAAGCTTGAATCAGGAACACGGCGGTCGTTTTCATTCCTTGTGTAGATTGGAAGTTTCTATGTTAATGCCCTCGATACACACAAAGAAATAAACGACAGTGTTTAAATTCCGTCTGTGATACAGGACATTACGTTAATCGGTCTTATATTTGTGTCTCGTTATAGATGTCCCTGGCACATTCGCTGAAATTAAATTTATTACATTTTATTCTAATAGTTTCTTCTCTTGCTCTTCCCACTTGCAGTTTCTAACGTTCCCGTCAACTTACTCTTTTATGTTCTGCGTCCATTCAGGACGTTGGCGATCATGGCTCTTCATATTTTCCTGTCCTTTGTAACCCGTACCTGGTTAATACTCAGATGGGTGACGGCTTGGGAATACTAGGTGCTATAAGCTTGGATGTGCGGGTGGATAACGGCTTGGAATTGGAAAGCGGAGAACCGAGTTCTAATTCCGGTCAGTTTCGTTATATTCACTTCCGCGCAAATACACTTGGCAAAGGTATGAATCTACCTTTACTCCCACAAGATATGGGTTAAATTAGTAGGATTTGTATAACTAAATGATTATTATTCCCTCAAAATTGTTTCAATCTAAAAATATGTTTTGTCTTTAAATAACCTACAAAAGTTTAATAAACCGTCAAAAAACACAATCAGTCGATATTTCTTTATTCTCTTATCCGTTATCTTATCCGTTATCAAGGATATTTCTTTATTCTCTTATCCGTTATCAAGGATATTTCTTTATTCTCTTATCCGTTATCTTATCCGTTATCAAGGATATTTCTTTATTCTCTTATCCGTTATCTTATCCGTTATCAAGGATATTTCTTTATTCTCTTATCCGTTATCTTATCCGTTATCAAGGATATTTCTTTATTCTCTTATCCGTTATCTATCTTTCTATCTTAAGGTACATTTTATCTTTCGGTAACAACCTATTTATTCTTTCTCGCCTTCTTCGGCTGCTGACCTTATAAACAATTCGAAACATCCGGTGTCAGCCAACTGATGCTCACGTATCGACTTTAGCAACATCATTTATGAAGACAAGAAATGAATTAGATTTCTATCGTCTCTTCTAGTAATAGTATAATCACAATAATGCCGATTATTATTCACATTGATGCCTGAAATTCCTGAATTGCTCGCATACATTATATTACTGACCGTTAGAGAAAGACCGACATAATAATATCCGTTTGAAAACCAGTAATAACATAAACTGCTAATCATAGCGTGTTTTGTATCAGTAATCTTATTAGCTTTGGCTGAAGTAAATGCAATTCACGACCTGGCCATCGCCATTATCCAATATTTTTCTCCTTTGTCTTGTCACAGTATTTAAGACAATAAGTTAATTATCTCTTAAGTGCAATCTTCAGATTCTTCTGTCCATTTTAGTAGAGTGTCTCTTATGAATAATCAAGAGTGGTCTCCCTTGTTTTGTTAATGTTCTCTTTGAGAGAGCTATTTCTGTTTTCTGGGACTATAAAACGCGAAACTTGTATTCTCAATTGAATAAAGCTTTCTTAATGCCTACACCTGCATACTTTTGTCATTACAGTGTTTATCCGGCGAAAGGTTGCATGGCAATTTATTATAAATGCAACATCCGATTTCGATAAGCATTTTATTTAATGGGGATACATTTTAAGTAGACATTGTTTTCTTTAATTAAAAAAAAGAAAACAAAAAAAAACTGCCAAATTAATGTCTACGCTTCTAGAAAACGAAGGTCCTGCTAAAGAAATCGTAACTCTCCACAGGTATTGAACCAGTAATCTATTTGTCATCTAAAATGTCACTTTCAAGTCAAGCATGCTTTACCATTAAGCTTCGTCCTGGATATGACGATAAACTGCATCCGTGTCCCGGGTAAGACGATAAACTGCATCCGTGTCCCGGGTAAGACGATAAACTGCATCCGTGTCCCGGGTAAGACGATAAACGACGTCTGACAGAAAGGACTTTGATCAGGAAGATTTGGGGAGCATGGAACCACCACTTAATTGCTGGTGTTCTCGGGTTCACTCTGACCTGGCGTGGTAGCACCTGTCGGGGTCCCAGCTACAGGCAAATAGTTAACCCCCAAACTGTTGTCAAAATAAAAGTGTAAAAATAAGTTTTAATAATAGAAATAGTTTTTTTGGCAAAAGAAAATTATTACCAGCGATACACTTTTGAAAAAAAAAATATTATAAGCTAAACTTTTTGAAAAATATAACCAGCAATACATTTTTGAAAAAAAATAAAAATTTTGTCGGCATTAAATAACCGATTGAGGTTAATATGCTGTAAAACAAAACAAGCCAAACCAAACCAATAAGCTACGAGAAGACATCACATCACATTTGTGCAGTATGAAGCAAAAGTTGGTTCTGTGGCGGTTAAAGAAACATAAATATGCTTGAACAAATGTCGTTAGCAGAAAATTGCTCGTTATCCAACAGACGGAAAAAATATTGGAATCGAGTTGTTTAGAATTCGCCAAATACTTGGCTCCAGAACTACTCAAGTTAGAATGTTGCACTAAAAATAGTAACGGTGAATGAGGTGTCACTTATGAATGAAGAAGTGGGTGGTAGTAAGTGAAGTTTATGAGCACACTAAATATAAATAACGATTAACCCTTTACATGAAGAGGCTAACATTATAATGTTCAAAAAACAAGCCACGTAAAAGTCAGTTCAAGAAAGTGGCAGTTCTTGTTAAGAGCCTGATTGAGTAGAACTTCCTTCTTAAATTTCGAACACATGGAAATCAGGTTTATTTGATTCTTTGGAAGTAGCATAACGTGTTCTATCAGTGAATATCTGAATTCGTAAAAGGAATATATATATATATATATATATATATATATATATATATATATATATATATATATATAGATAATATTAGTGGAAAAATATATATATATATGGTGCGGTTTTCGGCATTTTATATTTTTTAATTTCGCACGTGAGCGTTGTTTTTTTTTTGATTTTGTCGGCAATAACTATTCTCTAAAAATAATGTTTAATTAATAATATATGTCGGATAATAAATAAATCCATCCCTTTCTTTATAAATAAGTAAATAAATAATTAAAACTAAAGTTGTAGCCGTAAGGGGAATCGGATACAGATTTCCGGAGATTCTGTACTGTAACATAAAATTTTACAGTTACCATAAAGATCCCAGGGCTGTTCCAACAAAGGGTTATAAAACCAAGATCTAAGAAAAAAAATAGTTAATCTGAAAATTATTTTTTATGTGTGAAGGTTCACGCTAAGGTTATGTACTGTACAATTTAAAATTCTATCATGTAGACACAAGCACAAACGTCAAGGGAGGTAACTTTCTTCTAAGGATACTGAGAATCTTGTCCATAATTATGAGAGGATCCTATTAAAACTAAATGGACAAAACTTGTCTGAATTATTTAATGAGATATGTCTTAATGAAAACATACTGCTAAAAAATACGCAATGTGTGTGTACATATATATATATATATATATATATATATATATATATATATATATATATATATATATAATTCCTAAAGACCCAGGAACTACCTACCTAGATTTCACCTAAAGGGATCTTCAGGATAGAATTGAATTTTATGGCACTGGATGATTTGTTTCGCCCTGTTGATTTTTTTCTAGTTCTTTCTTTTTTTTCCATTTTTCTTCCCCAGATACCAATTTCTTTTTATATATTTGTATTTGCGAATTTTGTCATCCAGACATTTTTCACCAACCGAGTAAAATTACTAATATAATAATCTTAGCTCTAGGTTATTCTATTGAACACTTTATTAATTTACTTTTTATGGAACAAGTAAATATTTGTTATTCATTTAAAATATCCCATTACCTGATAGGCATTTATGGACTGGAATCTTAAGGCACTGGACGATTTTTCCCCTGTTCGGATGTTTCTAGTTTTTTCATATATATATATATATATATATATATATATATATATATATATATATATATATAATTATTTTTTAAAAAAAAATTATAACATAAGTATGTTATAAAATCACTACAAAAATAGCCATTTTGTTTCAACACACTCTGTGTCTTATCAAGTGATTATGTTGAAAATAAAATAAATGGTTTTAAAAGTTTCAGATTAATTAACGATCCTACACTAGGGGAAACATTGTTACAAAAGCTAGAATAACCAATCAAAAACGAAGTATAGAAAAGATTCAAAAGCTTGACAACGAAATCATGCTATAATAGCTTTTCAGATCTTTAAATACGTGTAATATTAAAAATAATTTATACTAACTAATAATTATAAAATTATATGATAAAATTTAATATTAAAATTAAAAACTGGCAATTTTAAAATCCAAATTTAATCACTATTAAGTTTAAAAACTACAAAATTATTGAGAAAAGAAAAAAAAATATATATGTATATTCAATTCATTTCTTCATTGAAATTACGTTAGACAAGACGCTACAATACATCCGGTCATTTGACAATACATGTATATATATTTTTTCTTTTCCCTTTCTTTTTCCGTTTTTATTTTAAAGTTTGTGAATGTGGTCTTAAACTCACGCGTAAAACAACAAAAACACAATCAGATTATAATACATAAGCACCCAGACATAATTATATACACACACACACACACACACTAAAAATATATATATATATGTATGTGTGTGTGTGTGTGTGTGTGTGTGTGTGTGAAATAGATTTAATACGACAAATATTTAATATATTTTCTGTTTATCTGTAATTTTTTATGACTACACTTATTTGAGTAAATGCTCTGTTCTTTTAAAAATCAGCATTTACCGGCCTGAACGTTCGAGAAATTTCGTAGAAAATATGCGTCCTTCGACAGGAATCGAACCTGTATTCTATACTGAACAACAATTCAGGCCGGTAAGTATAATTAATACCGTCTAATTAAAAGAACAATGCATTTGATCAAATAAGTGTATCCATAAAAAAATTACGTATAAACGGAAAATATATTAAATATTTGTCGGATTTAATATATTTCCTATGATATACTGTCATTATGTATGTATATAATGTATATTATCTGTGTAGCTAACTAGGAAAATTTGAGCAAACTTTCTTCTTGATCAAGCCGAGAAAACTGTGTATCCCATTCAAAACATCACAGTTCAAAAAGCTGTAGTGATCATTGTGTTGTTTTTCATTCCTTAGCTTCTATGTCATCGATTTTTAAAACAGTACAGAAAACAGCGAAACACTTATGTTTTTAGGCAGACACTCACGTATATTCTTCAATCACGTGAACTGAGAGTATCTTACGAAATCTACTGATAAAATAATGACCACCATATATCAATTGCAGCTGTGGCCATATCAGACATTCGGTCTATCACTTCGCACTCTCGGATACAATTCCGTTTCTCTCCCTTATCGCCATCATTTTTCTAACGCTGGTCTCATGATACTTTTTATCTTTTCTCACTTAAAAATGTTCTATTATGTTAATCTATTTCGTTCAAGTAAATTTAGGATTTACCGTATTCTCAACAGGAATTAACTTCCAGAAGCTTTAAGACCAAAATAGGCAGTCCGTAAAAGAGATTATATCGCGCCAATTTGCCAAGCCGGGAGGCTGCACATGTCTACCTTGAGAATCATGTAAATCACTACCTTTGTGTGAGTAAACGCGTTGTGTAACCATCATTCACGCGGAACGTATTATGGCATATTAACATATCCTTAAACACGTTCACATATATCCAACTATGGGCTCGTGGCCGAATGTTTAATTTTCCGACCGGAAAATTAAACATTCGCCCAAGATAAGTCGATAAGTTGACCCGGGTTCGAATCTCACCGTGGTCGACTTATCAGGAAGGTGACTTCTTAATGTTGTCGGTCTGGGGAGGTGTTGGGGCCTTGTTAGGGTCAGAAATAAAGACACAAAGAGAGGAATTGAGTTAAATATATCAACAGAAACAGTAATACAAACATATACAAACGAGAGTGTTACAGCAAGAATGTTCGGTCCGACTGTCAGAGCTGACTGCTGGAAACTTCACCTTCCAAAAGGCAGTACCTGCTCCTATTTATAGCTGGGAAAGTCCATGTGTGCGTGGGTAAATTACCATAACAGGAGGCGATCCCAGCGTGCGGAAAGTTTTGAAATTGCTTGAAAAACCATACCACGGGTTGGTCCAAGTGAAATTGGATAGACAGAACTATTTAGGCGACGTCGAAGTTTATGCTAGGACGAAGTTGCGCGGGTTTGAGCGTACTGGCCCTGTTCATAGTGTTGATCACGCCAGATAACGCGCTCTTCCCCAGAAACTGTAACTAAGGCTTATTCAGTACAGTTACAGTATAAACCCTTTAAATGCCTCATTAGTTTTAGATTTATTTATTTACTTACATATTTATAAAGGAAGGATGGAATTTTTAAATTTATTAATCGGACAGATTTTATTACGTACACGTTATTTAGAACAAGCGTTCTTCGAGGAGAAACCGCCCTTAGATCTGACGGCCACGGAGTGCGTCGATGGTCAAGCAACGTTGAATAGTGCCTTTAAACACAGATATCTCTCTGACTCTTGAATTAGATATATTTGCACAGTTTCGTATCTTAACGTAAATAAAGCAAAGGGGATTTTTTTTTAAATTCATTAATCTGAGAGATTTTATAACTTAAGCGTTATTTTCAGTGGATATTCGTTTATTTATCAAACAGTATATTTATTCATTTCCGTCTACCGGTCTGAATATTCAATTTGATTCTTTCTTTTTTTTTTTTTTTTTTTTGGTAAACAGAAAGTTTTATGTGGTAACGGCGTTCCAATTTTTTTGTTTTAACCTACAGAGTGTTTCTGAATGAAGAATAACTAAGAATGTAGGATGAAAATAAAATGGTAATCAATATAACACCAACAAAATAAAATATACGCCAGTAGCGTGAAGTAGGCAAACTACTGCTAGTGGTGGACTACTTAGACAGCATATTACCCCCACTTACAATAATATCCAACGTATTTATGAGGATCGGGACATACCAATTAGTGTTCATAAGTACGGTATATAACACTATCTATCTATCTATCTATCTATCTATCTATCTATCTATCTATCTATCTATGTCGGTTCATATCTATCTATCTATCTATTTATCTGTTCCTGTCGCTTCATATCTATCTATCTATCTATCTATCTATCTATCTATCTATCTATCTGTTGTAACCTAGGAAGGGTTACTGAATGAGAAATGATGAAAACGGAAGTTGGAAATGAAATGGTAATCTTTATGACATCAACAAAATACAATACTCGCCAGCGGCGTGAAGTAGGTAAACCACTGCTAAGAGTGGACTACTTAGACAGCATATTACCCCACCACTGACAATAGTGCCCAACATATTTATGAGGGTTGGGACATACTCATTAATATTCATAGGTACAGGATGTAACATCTTTCTACTGTCGATTGCAGATGATAATAGAATCAAAACGCTAGAAAACGTCACGAAAAAATTCCTGACCTCATCAAAACTGGGTCTGATGGTCACTTCAAATCTCAAAGGGAATTCGTGTTTACAATCCATTGCTAAAGAAGCTGAAAATTATTTCGGTTCTTCTTTCGCTCCAGAAAATACTTAACTCCTAACAGGCTTTTTCTTCACAATAATCAGATTAAGTAAAAAAGGGAGTGTTTTATTTAATCTTTTCATCCCAAGAAAGTCAATAAAACCACTAAGACACAACGGATTACTGATTGTGAAAGAATAGGATAAAAAGAAAAAAAAACATTATTAAGGAGGGAGAATAATAAAAGAAAAGAAAGAAGTCAATATAACGTCTGGCATTTTATAATAATTGACAATATACCGGGTGTAACAGTAAAATTGTCCAAATCGTGTAACAGCATAATTGTCCATCCCACAAAACATTTACTATATAAAAACACTAAACTAATTGAGTTTTTTTTTCAGGTTTTTAGATAAGACGTTTAACCATCTTGTCGTAAGAATCGCTGAAAAAACACTTTGAGTTATTCAGCTAGGAGAGAACAGGCTAAAATCGTTTTGTATCAGCCCCGCTGTCTTATCAAATGAGCAATGGTGAGAGAAAACACGTTATTCAGGTCTTCAGTAATGGTACCAGCATCCATAGTCTTACTTTCTTCTTCAAAGTACATTCAAGAATCATCAAGAGAAAGGTGAATAAGTTTAAAAAGAGAGGGAACAGTAGAGAGGAAAACTGGACCAGGGGTTCACAACAGGAAGAGGGATCATTATTTCAACTTAGAGCTGAAGAGATAAATTAGAAAAAAAACCCAACTCAATCCATAAGACGATTGGCACATGAGAGAGTTGTTTCCCCTATGACAGTCCGAAGAACAGTGAAAAAATACTTGTAAATGAAATCGTAATTTAAGCGTGTGAGGCAACTTGTAACTCCGAGTCAGAAAGTTAAAAGATTATAGAGGGCGAAGATCATCTTGAATAAGTTGGAAAATGGTCCTGGAATTATACATACTTAAACTTGATGTTAAAATAATCCTACAAAATATAATGGATTCTAATACATTTAACTGTTCTTAAAAAGAATATAGTAAAATAAAAATTAAAAAGGAGAATATTTCAAATCGTAGTTAAATAAAAAGTATTAGGAAAAAAAAAAACAAAAAAAACCAAAAAAAAAAACCGAAAATCTTTAAATTTAAAAAATGACGAAATTTTTTTACCGTTAACAATATTTTTTTTTTTTTAAATCCTGACGACATCCATTCAACTGATTTTTCATTGTAAAATACATCCCTACCCCTTACCAAATTGTAGCTAATAACTGATACAATGATACTGACATAAGGAAAATCTAGACATCCCTTGTTCAATTTAAATAGAATATTCTGTAACCATGGAAACGTGATTTTGGCTGTGTCTTTAAAACCCGGTAATATTTAAAAGTTACTCCAAAATTCGCTTGAAGATGAAATGGAACTAATGCTTTTAATTTAATTGCAAAATTAAATTCGGGGTTTTTAGCTTCTATTTTTGAAACATGGTTGGAACTGTGTAGCGGAAAAAACCATATTTTAAATCAATTAATTTATAATATTAATGCTCTGTAAATTTACATTGAGCACTATTTTGTAAAAATAAAAATATCTATAAGAACACCGGATTTTATATCTTACTGTTCTTTTTTTTTATTTATATATATATATATATATATATATATATATATATATATATATATATGTGTGTGTGTGTGTGTGTGTGTGTGTGTGTGTGTTAACTTTATTTAAATACTTCATAAGTTTCTAATCCTTATCTATGATCAAGTAAGGATGAACATGTCATTTTCGTTTACGATCGATTTCATCACGATTCTTTTATTACGCTTAGAGAGTAATTATACATTCTTATTGCCAAAGTCATGTCCAATAGTGTTATGAAAACCTGGGAGAATTCCAGTAAGATATCTTTAATCATTTCTAAGATATAATGATTCAAAGCTTAATCTAACAATTGAACAATTTTGCTGTTACACGATTTGGACAATTTTTTTCTGTTACCCCCGATATAACGATTGAGAATATGTATTGACATTGCATTTAATTTTTTTAAGACCAAAGTTGACTTGAATGCAAGTGGCGGAAAGTGCGGGAGAAGAAACTGTTAGCATAGGTTTTACGGTTGTAGCTAGCAATTTCAACTGTAAAAGAATGAAACCTAACTGCCAATCTAGTACTGCGCTTAATGCTTAAATTCTTAAAGCCGGCGTATGAACGAGGAAAGCTCATCAGAAGACAAAACAATGAAAATATCTATGGTAGAGGCAGAGGGAAGCTACGTTATGTCGGTGGGAAAGTGACCGAGATGCCAATTCAGGACCCATAACGTTGCAAGCTTATCGTTACTCTATTGCCCTTTCCATGGAAAATGTTCGGATGAGCTCCATTTTTTTCAAGACCCATCAGTTCAACCGTTTCCAGCTAGAAAACCCCATGCAATTCCTATGGAGTCAAATTCCCTTCTTTTCTTAAGTATTCCAAATATATGTTCCACTCAGATAGACCACTGCTCCCGCCCATGAGCTGATATTTTGTGGAACAGACCTCCGCTTGGGTGCTTTCCTGAACATCTTGACATCTTCAAGTCAATAGTTAATAATTTTCTTTCATGTTTATCCTCATAATTTCAACTTCCCAATAACTTCAGTCCCATTCATGCACACACCTAATCATCTTTACCGTTTTTAGTATAACACTTTATTTTGAGTGGCTCTTCTGCCTTAATCTAAGCGTAATTTTTTGGGAAAAATCACCGAATAATTCATCAGTTCCTCTACATGACTGGAATCAATTATGGAGTCTACTAGAAGATCATAGTTTTGGGACTTTCCGATATCATTTGAAGAATCACGAATCCCAATGCCATAAATTAAAAAAAAAAAGTTTCTAAAATACTTGAATTAAGTGTTTTCTCTCAACAGCAGAATTTCTATCTATATTTTTGCTACATTTCGATACGGAGAGCAGAACATTGCAATAAAAACTAAAGAAAAAAAGAGAAAAAAAGAAACAAAACATTGAAGTTAATCCCACAAATAAGACACCAAATGAAGTCACATTTTCAGAATAAGAAAAAATTTAAATACTCCATTATCAGGAAGTGCCTTAAAAGGGATAATCTTAGACGATGAAACTTTGCCCACGTACCTTTGTTAATCAACTCTAATTCGTTAATTTGCCTGAGGAATAAACAGTTGTAAATATAGACACAACTAAAAATACAAGAGAAAGCAATGTTTTAAATCAGATTTTGCTAGGGGCGATTCTTTTCCGAATCAAGTTCGATAAGTAATCACCGCTGATGAGTGAACGGTTATAAATACATGTCTACATACATACATGAATTCGATTATTTAATTAATGTTCACTGTATACCCATATGAATAAATGTTTCTGTATATGTAACTCTTCATAAGTGCGCTGATTAATATGTGATATACATGTGTACATCCCTCTCCCCCCCCTCTCTCTCTTTATCTATCTATCTATCTATCTATCTATCTATCTAGCTATCTATCTATCTATCTATCTATCTATCTATACATATAGTTTTAAGGATAGATAAATCAAACGACCAGATATGAGCAAGTCTGTATGCGCGTGTTGGTGTGTAGACGCGGGCAAACAGATGGTCATCAAATTTATACACGAGGTGTAAAGATATATATTTACTAGGACATACTAGTACCTACGTGTTGGTGTGCTACTAAAGCTACTCTGAATTACAGCCCATCGGGCATATATATATATATATATATATATATATATATATATATATATATATATATATATATATATATATAATTGTGTATTTGAGCAGCAATCCCTCTTATACGTTTCATTAAAAACAACTGACATGGTGTTGCAATTAAGTTTTTTATCTAATGTTTCTCGTGTTATAATTTTCTACTTTTCTGGACATACATTATGCAGAAATTGTCCGAAAGTTTTGTATGTCCGAGTGTATTCCACTTTACTTCTAGCCACTAATTGAATGTATGCATTGTTTTATGTATGTATCTAGTGTTGTAAGAATATTTTAAAGGGTGTTCCAAAAACTTGGACCGATTTTAAATGTGAGTTAAGTTTAAGCGTCTAATGATATATCTTTTTCTTTTTCTTTCAAATTAAACAACTTAAGACTTTGGCAATTTCAACCATGGAAAGATTAACAATCAAACGACGTGTTAAAGTTATCGAAGCCTATTACGAAAATGGACATTCAAACAGAAATACAAATATATTGCGAATGGAGTTTGTTTCTCCATGTCCATTTAAATCTCTATCTATAAAAGGCAGGATGTGTGTCTGTGTGTGTGTGTGTATGTGTGTGTGTGTGTGTGTGTGTAATGAATGCACGGCCGCAATTTTCGACGGATTTGCACCAAAATTTACATGCACATGCTCCAAGTTAGTGGGAAGGCCAAGACCGACTTTGCATTTCCCAAGTCCCATCGATAGTGGATATAATCGATTTTTTCATGCTTCTACGGCACTTTTCATGTAGTTTGCGGCCATTTTCTACTGACCAGAGTGAGAGCCTACAGATGGCTGCGACGAATAGGCAGGAAGATTCTATTGGTCAGCGTGAGAGCCAACAGCTGCATTCGTTACAAGTGGGAAAAATTTAAATCTACATAGCACTTTACTCCAATTGGCTCATTCACTTGCTTAAACTAAACGTTTATTCTGTTTCCGCAGAACTGGGTTGGGTGTGAAAAAGTATTTGTTGTTAACATTCTTTTTTCATTCGGTTTTTCCAGTTACGAGTCCTTTTTTTAAAGCTGATCGTTTTGTATTCATTTTGTTTAGTTCTTTTTTCGTAACAGATTTAATGTTTAGGATAGAGCTTAGAAAAAATTCGCAGTGTGAGATAGGCAAGAAGTAAGGCATGTAGCAACATCAGCACAGCAAAGGGCACTTCTTTAAAGGCAAGGAAGGGCAAAAATATTTTGAGTCAAGTGATGGCGATTGCTGTATGAGTCGTACGATTTTTGAATCAAGCACTGCCGGGCCATGCTGCTAGTAAGATCTAATTGGGCTATAGTCAAAGGGATGTGACCTGAGTCTTCTTGTTAAACATGTTGTAGTACATCCAATATAATTATTTATGAATTTGGATTGATGGGGAACACAGTTCCTTAAGTAGCGTGAATTCGTAAGTAATATTGGTTCTCTTTAATCTGAAACTTGCAGTAAGGTTATTGTTGTTGACGATGGGGTTAGCAGTTTTAATTTTTTTATAGTAGATAATTAATTTAATTTTCTTGTTTTTGTCAACTGGAGTTGTATATTTCTTTATAATGTTTCCAATGGTAGATTCATCTTGCTTATAATTACCAAGCATTTAATTTCTACAGAAAATATTAATGTTATTGTCTTTATCTGCATGTTCAGTGTTGCTATTAGTAACCTTAGAAAGAAAAAGTCTAATTTTATAGTTCAATCTACCAAAAAATGTCTCATATGAGGTAGTTTAGAAAACCCTTCTTAAGTAACGTCCCTTTCGCGGTGTTCATTAAAGAAAAGCGGGCGAGAAGATGAATTCTCGTGCGTTCTCATGGGGACTTTTTAACGCTTATTTTATATCTTAGTGGACATTCATTAGTAAAATTAAAGTGGCAAGAGTTTCTACTTATGTTTTTTTTTATATACTGAAGTAGTGAATGTATTATTACTAGACTCCCTAAGAACGTCAACGAATGGGAATTTTCTTTTTATTTATTTATTTTTTTGACGAAGTTGATAGGTAAAATTAAGGAGAGAAATTTTTCGAATCTAGTTTTGAGATTATCAATTTCGTTTCGTCTCAGCTTAAATAAAAATATCATCTACATCACGCTCATATATTTGGAGTTTAGTAACTTTTTAAAATACACTGTTTTCTACGTGGGACATATTGTAGTTAGAGAAACACGTACCGAGTATATTTCCCATATTAACACCATTAGTCTCTGTGTAAATATTGGTATTATGGTCGTAGAAGGGGACTGTAAAGACTTTTTGAGAATATTAGGTTTTGATGGAATGAGGGGTAACTGAATTCTTTTTATGTACAAAGTTAAGTATTATATCGATGATTTCATCGTCAGGAATGCTTATAAATAAAATTTCTATATCAAGTGACGCTAAAATACCTTGGTTTGGATGTATAGTTTTAAGGATTTGTACAAATTAATGAGTTGCTGTCATGCTATAATTGGTAGATAGATATGGACTAATAATAGAATTGAGGGATTTATATCAACGCATGTTCATTTGTTTATATTGTTTGCATATGCAGGTTTATGCGTTACATGTATGACTGTACATTTTTGCTTTATTTATATATATATATATATATATATATATATATATATATATATATATATATATATATATATATATATATATATATATATATATATATATATATATATATATATATATATATATATATATATATATATATATATATATATATATATATATATATATATATATATATATATATATATATATATATATATATATATATATAAGAAATGGACAAAGTCCGACAATTTATTTATTAAAGACATTCAATTCAACGTTACCAAATGAACGATCCTTTGTGGCCGAGCGGTCAAGGCACGTCAGCGTAAATGACGGTTCCGTATAGGATGCAGGTTCGAATCCTGTCAAAGGACGAATATTTTCTATGAAAATTTCTCGGAAATTCAGGCCGCTAAATGTTATTTAATACTGTTTATTATAAACAGAGCATTTATTTAAATACTTGTATCTATAAAAATGTCTTTGATATATATATATATTAAAGTAAGAAAAGCAAGATCTGGGGTTCTTAGTAATTACTTTTTAAAAACAGTGCTCAATATAAAACAGTAAAGTATAATAATATAATTATTTTCTGTTTTAAAAATATGGTTTCAGCGCTGCTCAGGAATTACCGTGTTTCAAAACAGAAAGTAAAATTTTAAATTTAATTATAAATTTAAATTTAAAATTCATATCTCCGTTCTATTCTCAAGCAATTTTTGGAAGGATCTATTAAGAAATTTACTTAATTTATACGCACAAGGCAATCTTAATATTTTAAGTTGTTAATATTTCTAAAAAATCGGCACGCAAAAAGTCGATGTCATTGTTTGTAATCAGGTACCCCTATCCCACCTTAACATAACCTGATTTTAAAAGTAACTTATATTTGATACATAAGTTTATCTAGGAAAATTTAAACCCAACCAACCCTTATTTAATTGATTGGATTTTTCCGAAATCTAAATAACTTAAAATATTAAGATTGTCTGTGCTTATAAATTAAGTAAATTTCTTAATAGGTTATTCCAAAAATAATTAAACTTAAAATTTTAGTTTCTGTTTTTAAACATGGTAATTCCTGTGTAGCGATGGAACTATATTTTTAAAATAGAAAATATAGAATAGAATAATATATACATATATATATATATGTGTGTGTGTGTGTGTGTGTGTGTGTGTGTGTGTGTGTGTGTGTGTGTGAATACGAGTGTGTGAATGCCCATGTTTACAAAGTTACGATTCTTCAGATAACTTTTAGATATATCGATGCTCATGTACTGACACACCCAGAAACAAAAACACTCACACACACATCCCCAATTACACACACACACACACACACACAGACAGACACACACACACACGCACACAGACAGACAGACACACACACACACACACACACAAACACAAACACACACACACATATACATTTTTTTTTCTCCGTAGGGGTTCGTATATGGAAGTGTGTATGAAAAAGATTAAAATAAACGTAAATATTCAGTCTGGCCTTTAGAAATAACACTCACTTTTAGTAACATGAAATTGGTTTCAGCAAACGAGAGTGACTCTGGAATTGATCAAAAATAGTTACATGAACAGACAAAAAAAAAAAAAAAAAGAAAATCCTTGAAACCAAATCTAGCGACAATCGAAAGTACTCGGAAAAAAATGAACTTTGGTATAATTACTAATTAGATAAAATAACTAATTCGGAAATTTGAAAAATGAATAAATATGTAAAGAAATAACTTTTCGGTATTATTGAACGAAACAAGTTTGAAAAGAATTTTGTTTCCTATCCTACACCTTATATATATATATATATATATATATATATATATATATATATATATATATATATATATATATATATATATATATGTGTGTGTGTGTGTGTGTGTGTGCTTTCATATGAAGGTCCACAAACATTACCTTATGACATAATTTATCCAAGTAGGTCGCAAGCATATGGAGCTGATTTCTGCGTCTATGATCTGAAGACTGGGTAATTTTGGGTGCATTATAAAGAGGAAATAGAGTTTACGATTCAGTGAATGTTAGAAAGTCTGTTAAGATAACAGTGTCAATTTTATCACTTTGTTGAATAACTTCATGCTTTTTTTTTTTCGTTATTTAGTTTTATCTTTCCAGGCGAGGCATTTCTGAAAATGACATCTCAGTAATGCGTCTCCAATTTGATCAGACCATAAAACTTTTACTATCATTTAAAGTATTGTATTGGCGCCTGAGCTGACTGCATTTCCATTTCGAACGTCAGATTGGGCGGCTCGTTAGTGTCTGACACCTGAAGAAAATGAAAATGGATACAGAAAATTCACTTGTCTATTAAAAGTACGGAGTATGTAAGTAACGTGGAAGGTTTAAAGAAAATGAAATCAAGAAGGGTTCATACTTAGAAGCAGAAAGAGACAACTTTAATATCTAGGACACGGAATTAGAATAACATTTGACAATCATTATTTACATTATTCGGACTATTGTCTTCATCTTTGTCGCCATATTTATTACAGCGTTTCGGTCGTTGTACGCTCCGGCCTTCTTCAGGTGGTTGAAATATCGAACTGAACATATTATTTCGCTCACTGGGGTAGACTGTTATCAGTTATCTCCTGTTAATTTCCCTCTAAAAGTTCTCAAGGACACATGGCACAGTGGATAAAGGCGTTGGTTAGATCCAGTGACAGACCCAAAGAATGTGAGTTCAATACCCGGTTAACGCAGTGGAGAATTTTCAGAGGGAAATTAACAGGAGATAATTGATAACTGACATCCATTAAACATTGCACGTGGAACTAGAACGGTCTACTAGTTCACTATCCGATTGTAATTGGTGACTGTTTCTTTTTTAATTCACTTTTTACACTACACGCAAAAGTACTATTTATATGTTTGAATCAAATTCACCCAAAGAAGGGAGTAAAGCTACTAAGGCATAATGAATTACAAGGCGAGAAAGAATTAGAAAAAAAAATAATTAAAAAAATATTAGGGAGGAGCGGGAACAATAGAAGAGTAATCAGGAAGATAGTAGATAACGATTGACATTGCATTTAGATTTCTGAAAGTCAAATTTGATCAGAAAGCATGGAGCTGGAAGAGATTTCCACAAAAAAGAAGTGCGAGAAAAAAAACTGTTAACATAGAAGTTACGGTTACATCTAGCCAATTAAATTGTAAATTGATGAGACCTTGTTGCCAATCTCGTACTCTGCTTAAATTCATGAAGTCTAGGTACCACAACGAAAAGCTCATCCGAACTTTTACCATGAAAGTATTTATAGAAAAGGCACAGGGAAACAACTTTACGTCCAGGTCAGGACTACTAATATAATTCTCCTTTGGATTATATCAAGAATCTCTATATATATAGCAGAAGCACCGGGCCAAATATAATAGCAATATTCTAAGTATAGGCAAATGGTTGACTTATATATATATGTAAGATAGATTCTAGAGAGAAAAATTGTTTCGCACGACACAGTGCGCCAACTTTCTTAGCAGCTGACCTAGCAACGGCAATGTATTCTCCCCACTTCATGTCGACGGAGAATGCTTACCCGAAAGGGCGTAAAAAATCTATTAGAATACATTTTTTTTTATATAGAAAAATATCTTTCCATTCTCAAAATATATTTTAGATCACTTTCCAACCTTAGAAATTACAATTCTCCAATAGACATATAATAATAATAACAGTCAATATCTGCACTGGAAAATATGCAACTTTTACGAGAAGATAACTGCAAAAAACTGGTAATAACATCACCCAGACCCGGTTACAGAAATTGGGTCGGCAAGAATTTTACGGAAATTTACAAAGACACACAGACAGAAAAATCAAAGCTAATCACCCAGACATCGTTGATCAAACACCAGAAAAACAGAATGTGCTTTCTTATTGAAGTGACAGTTCCAGCAGATTGTAATGTATCTTTGAATATCTTCAAAAAACTATTAAAATACAAAGATCTTGAAGTGGAAATCTAAAAAAAAAATGTGACACATGAAGACATCAATAATTCCAGTTATAGTTATAGCTCTCGGATAGATTGGAATGAATTCCCATATCCTCACAAGGAATTTCTGGTAGCCCATGCCTTAAATAAATATTAAAAAAATTGTACTCGGAGGTATAGCTCACACATTACGAAGAGCTTTATCTATGTAAAATGTATGTGATCTTTTTTTTTTTTTTTTTTTTTTTTTGCAAAAATGAACAATGGAAAATGTCATGAAACCATTTCTGACCTTTGGTCTCTGGTTGGAACCCGGAAGAAAATGTGTATACAGCAGAAAATGGAATTTCATATGGGCGTAGAGATGCAAGTACAGCACAATACACCGTCTGAAACTGCAAAATACCTAAAAAAAGACAGCAAAGACGAATGCAAACGACCAGATACAGAAGCGATGGCAAGATAAACCGCTTCATGGACAATACTCTGCCCGTACCAAACAAGCTGACGTAGACAAAACCCGTACCCATCAGTGGTTACGTAGTGCAGGGTTGAATGCGGAAACTGAAGGTTTTATCCTTGCTGCGCAGGACCAATGCTTGCTAACTAGAAATTATCAAGCACATATACTAAAATATTGTGTCAACCCAAAATGCAGATTCTGTGATAAGTATCCAGAAACGATTGATCATCTTGTATCAGGTTGCACGGTGTTGGCACCCACTGAATATAAAACCCGACATGACAGAGTGGGCCAATATCTGCACTGGAAAATCTGCAACTTCTACGGGAAGGAAACTGAAAGAAACTGGTATGAACACCACCCGGACCCGGTTACAGATAGGACCTTACGAAGGGCTTTATCTATGTAATTTAATAATTTTTTTTTTTTTTTGTCAGTGGAAAGTGTCATGACGCCATTTCTAACCTTAGGTCCCTGGGCGGGACCCGGAAAGAAATGTGTAAACGCTAGAAATCAAAGAAAATAATAATAATAATAATAATTTAAAAATATTCCGTTTTGTTTGTTTACGCGCATATCCTTATGCCATAAGGATACCCATGGGAATAGCCAGGAAGACTGGATATCGATTCATTTAAATGCCATTCAGTCTAAGAGAATGATAATACTTAATTCAAACCCAGCTTGAAGAGGAATAGGCTCCCTAAGGTTAACTAATCCGAAACACACCCACTAAGACTGAATGTATATCCCCAACTAGCCTAATTGGTTGTGGAACTTGTGAGGTGACAGTAAATAGCCCATCCAGTACCACAGATTTACGTCAGTTGGCTGACCTTAACTAGTCACGCCTTTTTTTAATCGGTTAATGCCAACTGGCCACAAAATATGACACTGGACATTAATGGATTAAGAGAATCCTAGGGAATCCATGCTTAGTAAATCAGTTTCAATATTTACCAAGAAACCTTAATTTCCCTTAGACCTCAAGTAAAAGAATTTGTGTTAAATCGGAAGCCATAATAAATATTAAGGGTTACTTGATAGTTTTACCAGAACCAGTCACAATATCACGCAGATTGAGATGTGATGTATGTACCTGTAATACTTTTATCAGACTGGCTCTGATTTTTTTTTATACTCTTGTTCACACTCTGTCTATATTTCTGAGATGAGGTATTATGTACAGTATTTACATTAGTCGGACTATTGTCCTCATCTTTGTCGCCATATTTGTCACAACGTTTCGGCCGTTGTACGCTCCGGCCTTCTTCAGGTGGTTGGAATGTCGAACTGAACCCTTTATTTCGATCACTGGGGTAGACTGTTCTAGTTCCACGTGCCATGTTTGATGGATGTCAGTTATCAGTTATCTCCTGCCAATTTTCCCTCTGAAAGCTCTCCACTGCCTTAACCAGGTATTGAACTCACCTTCTTTGGGTCTGTCACTGGATCTAACCAACGCCTTTATCCACTGTGCCATTTGGTTAGATCCTGCAACTTCAGATGAGGACAATAGTCCGACTAATGTAAATACTGTCTTGTTTACACAATACAAGCTTCAAGAGTCACTCAAGGTATAAATTTTAACGAATTCGGTTATTGTCAACGCGTAGAGCGAGAATGCAAGAAGTAGCTATTATGATGATACGATAACGGTTTACCGTAGACTTGAAGAGATTAAGATTGTAGTGATATGAAAAAAATATATCCTCTTGGCAAGCCTCAAGATTCACTTAAGGTATATGATTAATGAATCCGAATGTTGTCAGGGCGTCAATGGTAGATATAAGAAGTGCATATTATGAGGATATGTAGGATAGCTAACTTTTGACCCTAGATTTGAAGAGGTTAAGATTATAGTGATCGGATAAGCATCCTTTCGGTAGTTTGCTGCACAAATAATCTGTTCTGGGGGAAAAAGCTGTCTCTATGGTGAAATTATCATGAAAGGAATGAGAATGAATCAATGCTGTATAATTTGCATGGTGGCTGGTGCAACTCAATTATGTAACTTGTCTGAAAATCTGCCATGAAAATAGCGATATAGTTGCCCTAGTTTAGCGAAGTTTCATTTGTGGGAAAGAGTTTGTAGAGTGGAAAATAATTTATCACCCGCAAGGCGGGATAGACGATGGAAGCAATGCCGCATTTTCGGTCTGATCTGCCTCTTATGAAGAGAGGGCATATCGGATGGGTAATTTTGTGTTCGTATATTTGTATCCTAATCTCATGTTATTGCCTTGCTAATCCCACTCGCTATAATAATAATACAAATTAAGAATCCTTTATCCGAAATTCTTGGGACCGAAAGTGCTTCAGTTTTCAGATCTTTTTCGGATTTGGGAATCAGTCAGTTATGTGCCATGCGTGATACACGCGTAGGTGATCATGTATCGAGGTAATTTTTTTTTTCCGCAGTTGGTTGCCATTTCTTCCTGCGGTAGACCAGTCGTCATCCAAGGCTATAGAACCCGTTCTGCCCTGCTATTTACCCATAGCCGGGGGGGAGAAGAGGATTCATACATTTTCCAAGGGTATTAGCACATAAGTGAATGTAATGGATTCGACTGAAATTCGAACTCGGCTCTCCGATTACTCTATCCTCATTACACCACCTTGCCTACAGGCTAGTTAATTTGTATATCGCATCTATAAAATGGGGCAGCTTGGGAATAGAACTCAGGCATAAATACGATATCCCTTTATATTTCATAACAGAACTTATACATATACCCTTAAGGTAGTTTTATATAAGAGGCATATATTCACTCCGACGCTGACGAATTCACTCCATCAAAACACGATCGAGATCATTTTTGCTCTGTGCAGTGTTTTTTTTTTCTAATTTTTTCTGTTGATCACTTTAAGCATAAAACTATAACAATTTCTGCTTCCGTTTCCTTAGGTCGTATATGGTGTTTTTTTTTTAACGCCAAACTCCTCAGTCAGACAATTCACACTTACACACCTGTCTAGTTTTTCCAAGTTTCATTTTCTGCAATATTGATAAGTCTAAATGATTTCTTTTTTTTTTTTTTCACTAGCCATATGGGTATCTGCATGACTTTTTGACATCTTGCATGATAGCTATACTCAGCACAAAACACCCGATAAGTAATCCATGAACAAAGGTGTTGCTGTGACGATCGCTAACGAAATACTGCCGCCAACGTAGGCTACGTAACTGGGTTGGGTAACTCTTACCCAGAGCAAATGAGGTCGCATACAACAGCTGTATATCACCACTGAAACTTCCCAGTGCTCTCTAAAAATTTTCATTTGTGGCAAGTCATTTCACCACCTGAAAAACTTTCGGATTTTGGTAGGTTTTCGGATTTTTGAATTTTGGATAAAGGATACTCAGCCTGTAATAATGATAATAAAAATAAGAATACCTATGTTCGCCAAACATATCGCGACTTAGAAGCAGTGGTCTTAAGGGGTTTAATTGATTGATTGGTTATTTTACCGGCATATCAACCACTATGGGTCATTAATGTTAAAACTGTTGGTTGGTTGACTGATTTTGTTCAGCGGCATGACAACCTCCATGGAACACTGAATACCGAAATCTAAATATTTTGTACGCAAATTTATGGCTTCACCTATAGATATTTTTCATTTATACGTATTTTTAAACTTTTAGGATACATTTATGTATTTTTAAGATATAGATGTTATAGATAATTAAATGCATTGCACTTTCTTTTATGAGAACTGGAAGCAGACTATTTCTTTCAGGTAGCGTATTATTTGGGAAACATACATTTTTCCAAAGCATGATAAGGTTTTGTGCATCATTTTATTTGTTGTACATTTTCTTGTATTATTTGCAGTCTATTAGGATGTGCTTAACAGCGAGCAATTGAGCACAAGGTGCAGTTTCCATTTTGAGTAAGAATGTGTATGCAAGATGTGTATGTCCAATTCGGACTCTGCTTAGCACTATGTCCTGTCTTCGATCAGGTAATGGTTTTCTATTTTCGAGTCTGACTTTACCATTTTCTTTTAACATATTGCGTGATTTTATTTTTGTTATCTGTACATTAGAGTCTAATGTTCCTTATTGTCATTTTGGTTGTTACCTTTGCCAATGCATCTGTTTTTTGATTTTCCATTTATGCCTTCCTCGCTAGCAAGACAGGCCAAGGTTTTTATTTTGTGAGCTTTTATCAAATAGTGACATTTTTCTAATATTTCATGTAGGCAACGGTAGTTTGGATTCTTTTCTTTAATTGCTGTTAGACTGGATAGGGAGTCTTAGAATATTATGAATATTCTTAGTTTTTGACCATTTCAAGTGCCATTTTTATGACTTGTAACTCAGCTATATAAATGAATGCATTGTTTGTTTTATGATGTCAAGAGCACTCGTTGCCACTTTTGTAATATCAACGAATACTGGTTGACACTTTCATAATGCTCGTTGTAGTAGAGAATTTGTAATCGCAGATACAACTATAGTAACGCCATTAAACAATACTGGTGCCAGACACCTTCGACTAATACTCACACTAATAGTACTTGCTCGATAATACTCGCTCGGAAAGTAACCACCGAATAGTGAATAGTATAGAGAAATAGTACAGTGACTAGTATAGAGAATAGCGGTCCGTATAGTAACAGAGGATAGGGTAGAAATGGTGATCCGGATAATAATAGAGCATGGACTAGAAACAGAGATCGTTAGATTTTAGCTGCTTCCTACATAACCTTGGGGAGTAATTATACATCCCTATTTCTCAAGGTAGTCCAATAGTGTTATAAAAATCGTGAAGAATTTTAGTAATATATCTTTAATCATTTCTAAGATACTACGGTTTAGAGCATTTGCACAATTTTGCTGTTACATGATTTGTACAATTTTGCTCTTACATACAATGTGTGCGTGCCTGTGTGTGTGCGTTTGTGTTTGTTTCACATGATGGTGCATAAACATTACTTTATGTTATAATTCATCCAACCATATTGGATATGCATATGGAGCTGAATTTTACGTCAATCAACCGAAGACAGAATAAAACAGATACAATTGTTTTCACAGCTAATGAATTATCTGTGTTTAAAGAAAAGCATAATGATATTTTAGGAAGAATCAAGGGAGATAATCAGACAGTTTTTCTGGTATACAAACTGAAATAGATAAACGTGTGAGATGGAACCCCATACATAAAAGTAAGTGGAAATGTTTAATGAAAAAATAACGGTTCTTCCGTCTTTGTTATTTTTATTTAATGGAAATTCCTAATCGATTATCCAAATATTTTAATAAAGGATCTCTTTGAGATGAATTTGGTTTATACTTTGGAAAGAAAATACTACTACTAATAATAATAGTCATCTCAGTTTGGAACTGAAGATTTTACACGTATCAGACGAAAACCAAAATTATTTTTGCCTTTAGAATAATACATGATGTAATTCCACCGAAGCCCGAGTCGTTATCGAAACCTAGACCCCAGCTTTAGAGCCCGTGTTTAAGATGTGTTGAACAAAATCACTTTCATAACTTTGTTTTAACAAATGCAATATAATTATTTTTTATCTATTTTTTTTATCTATAAATATGACCTGTATTAAGCTAAGGATTGTCTGACACACGGTTGCAAATATGAAGTGCCAAGTGAAAATCGGATTCACTATAAAGTTATAATAGTCTGAATGGATAATTTTATTTTATTATTATTAAAAGATACTCTATGGTGACGTTCATAGCAGATACATTTAGTAGGTTTTGTTTAGTGTGACTCTTGGCAACAATTGCTCAGCCGGATCTTACTTCACTGCCGAATGGTCAACGAGTTTTGCTGATCACACTTCGATAAAATGAGCATCGGTGAATTTCGTTAATTTAAGAGATGGCAAAAGTTAACAGAAATGAATAAGTATATAGATAAACTGAAAGATGGACGGCTTATGACGTTGAAATATTGGTGCTTGTACGATCGCCGAAGTTAAGCTAGCTCAAGCCTGGTGTGTCCCTAGGTGAGTGACCGACTTGGAATACTAAGTGCTGTAAGCTTGAATGTGCATGTAGCGTAAAGGATAATGGCTCGGGATTATTAATCGGAGGACCGAGTTCCAACACCCGTTTGGTTCGTTATATTCACTTACCCGCAAATCACCTCTTCTTCCCCCCAGCTATGGGTTAATTAGTAAGAAACCATTATTATAAAAAAAAAACAAAAAAACACAAAGGGTTGATAAGCCGTAGAAAACGAATAATTGAATCAGTGAAAATCGCCATTGTGGGCAGGAAGTTTGTTGAAACGTTTCCAGCTAAAAGACATTATATCCAAGATTGTATAGATTAGGATTGTATAGCTTGTATAGATTAGGATTGTATAGTTTACTCGATAGAAGAAAATTGGGAATTATACTAACTGAAAAGGGAGAAAAAATGACCAGAATTTTTCAAAGAAAGGACGAAACAAAGAAAGAATGGAAGAAAAGATGGAGGACAAAAAACGGAAAGAAAAGTAAGTAAATGCAATAAAGAGATAAAAAAAGGCAAAACATAAACTGAAAAAGCAAATAAAAAGGAAAGAATGAATGAATGAAAAAGGAAAGAAAGAGAGAAATAAATAAATAATAAAAGTAAGGACAGAAAATAGAAAAGAAAGAATGAAAAAAGAAAGAAAAGTAAAAAGAAATGTAAAAAAAGAAAGCAAGAAAAAAAAGAAATGAACGCTTGTAAGTAGCAAATGAAGAAGAACAGTAAAAATATGAATAAAATTGAAAGGATATAAAACATGGATGAAAAAGGAAAAAGGAAAAAAGTAAATAAAGTTAGAATCAGGAATAAAAGGAATGAAAGGAAGAAAGAAAGAAAAAAAAGGAAAGGATAACGGAAAAAAGGGACGAAAATAAAGAAATAAATAAAAAAGAAGAAAAAACGGAAAAGAAAAAGTAAAAGTAAATAAGTAAAGAAATGAAAGTCAGAATAAGAAAAGAAAGAACAAAGAAAACGAATGAAAAGGAGGAAGAAATTTAAAAAAAAGCGGAACACATCAATAAAAAATCGTAAGATATAAAAGATTTCGAAAACTGTAAAATATATTCAAGTATTGTTAACATGGGAAAGAAAAACAGATAAAGAAAATAAAAGAAAGGAAAATTGTTAGATAATTAATTTGAAAATAAGACATTTACATCTTTTCGAAATCTCAATTCGTTCCTAATCTGACAGGAAGCAATGTTGACATATCTTTCAACGAGAGTTAGTTTACAACCTAACAATAGCATTCTTTCGTTCATATATATATATATATATATATGTGTGTGTGTGTGTGTGTGTGTGTATCTATACATATATATCTATATCTATCTATCTATATCTACATATATATATATATATATATATATATATATATATATATATATATATATATATATATATATATATATATATATATATGTGTGTGTGTGTTTTTGTGTGTGTCCCATTTCAGTTCAGGGAATTTTTCGTTCACTTTTTCATTTGACGTATTTCTTCTTGTTTCCATCTAAAATTATGTTTTATAATGACATTAAATGCTTTACATTAATTCAGAAAACATATTCCGAAAAGGTTAGTTCGTTTTTTTACCACTCCAAAAAACACTCAATTCTGGATTCAGTATTTTACTTAGCAACTGAAGCAGTTCAATAGAATATCCCTATCTTGATAAATTCCAGATGCTTCTGAAAAGCGAAACAATATTTTATATTCTACAGTGTTCTGAGCCTCCTTTTCTATTCTACTCAAAATATTTATACCATAAGTTTACTAAATATTTCCCCTGTCTGTTTTAATAATTCCACTCTAAGCAAGGGCATAATACCATTAAGAAACAAGTGGTTACTGGTGTGAAAGAGAACGAGAAGATTTTAGCGAGGAGAACGGACAATACAAAACAGAGTTCAGGAAGACAGAAAATGGCGATTGATATTGCATTTTAATTTTTTATGTGGCAGGAAACTGGAAGAGTGATCCACAGGTGAGAAGAGAAACTATAAGAATAGAACTAACGGTTACATCAAGTTATTTTGGTTGGAATGTCGAACTGAGCCCTTTATTTCGCTCACTGGGGTAGACTGTGCTAGTTCCACGTGCCATGTTTAATATCTCCTGTTAATTTTCCCTCTGAAAGTGCTCAACTGCCTTAACCGGGTATTGAACTCACACTCTTTGGGTTCTGTCACTGGATCTAACCAACGCCTTTATCCACTGTGCCATGTGTATGAATTTCTGGGTATTATAAACCGAAAAGGGTTCAGTTCGACATTCCAACCGCTTGAAGAAAGCCGGAGCGTACAACGAAACGTTGTAATAAATATGGCGACAAAGATGAGGACAATAGTCCGAATAATGTAAATAATGTACATAATACCTCATCTCAGAAATATAGACAGATATTCAGTAACTACAGTTTATTTTTTTATTTTGATAAAATAAACTTTAAAAAAAAAATAAAAAAAATACGGCGTATTTTGCTTTCGTCAATAAAATCACCACTTGCGTTAATTACTGCTTTAAAATTCCTGGCATTCTTTTTAACAGTTTTTGGGAAAAAAAAGTAGATGGAAGACCTTCCTTAGCATTCTTCAAACACTGAAAAAACTTCACGCTCACTCTTTGAGTATTCTCTTCGAACTCCCCTATCCAATTCATCCCATACATTTTCAATGGGTGAGAGGTCAGAAGATTGAGGCAGCTCAGTCATAATTTCCAAAATTTTGTTCCTTTTTTTTGACTCGAGTTAATTTTGACATAATTTAGAAGAATGTTTTCGATCGTTGTTTTTTGAAATATTATTTTTTTTCAATTATGCTAAACCAGACAGTATAGCATGTCGTTGAAAAATCAAATGATATTGTTCTTTTTTCTTCATCCGAATCAATTCTCCATCCATTTTGGTCAACTAAAATGTCTATAGAGATATGAATGGTGAAAACAAAATATAATTTTTATCATACAAAATATTCATAATTTAGCAAAATGTATTGTTGGTCAGACGAATCCAAATATGAACCTTTTGGTTATAAGAGGTGCCTAGAAGAGAAAGACTGAAAAGTAAAAAAGAAATACACTATAGCCACTGAAATTTTATCTTTTAAATATAAAATCCAAAAATATCCCATTTTAAGGTATTATTTAAATGCAGAGTTGCCCCAGACATTTTGCTTGTAGTGTTGGTGGATAACTTGATTCTAAGAAAATCTCGCCTCGTTAAAAGCAGAATAGCACCCCTAACTGAGAAAGTGCCGCTATCTATAATGAATGTTGTCGACCTGAAAGATTACCTGCAGCGGCCTTTAAATGAAAAATGCAAATATTTAAGGAAGCAATTCTGGCGGTAAGCGTGTTACTTTACTGAAACAAGACTGTCTTAAAGTTTACTAAAACCTTAGGCAATCGAGGTACAAAACATATACTGTCTACAGGGCAAACATTACGCCGACTGCAGAGTAAAAGTCGGCGAAGAGGTCACCTATGAAGTAAATATTACGGACTTAAATATTATTATGCTATCTGCCTGCAGCTTGGTGGCAGATAAGGCCCCAGGGTGATGTGTTTGCAATCAAAATGCTTTACGCTGCTGGGTGATTGATCCTACACAAATTCTATATACTAAGAAAGTATTTTTTGTCGTGTTTTTTCTTTCCTTAGACGACTACTTGTTTCCACACTAAGGTATTCCATCTGTCTGGGTTTAGGAATTCGAAGTCTACTTCCCTTCTTCTTTTATGTGCCGTGTCAGTTTAGGACGTAAGTGATCATGGCCCTCCACATCTTCCTGTCCCTTGTAGTTCTTAATAAGTTTGGCTATTTCTCCTAAAGCCCGTTCTACCATCCATTTACTCAAGCCTATCATGTATGTTACACGCTGCTTTCCTCTGTTCCCCTTGCTCTCTATCCGTCCTGTGGGTATCAGATTTTCCAAGCCCTCTTTCCAAGGTACCTTTAGCATCCTCACCGTCCTCAGCATCACTTAGACTTTAAAACATTGCAAAAATATCTCATTTTAAGGTGTTTGTTTGTTAAATAATTGAAGATTCCCGATCTTTTTGCGTGTAGTGTACATATATTTTAGCCATGATACAGGTTATCATCTCTGTGTAGTGTTTAATACGCACAAATTCAGTCTTGCGTGTTAATGTTTTCTATTGCATCTCCAGGTCGTACGTGTCCTGCATAGGACAAATGGAAAGGAATATAGAAAAGCCTGGTTAAAAACTTAACAAGAAATACTTCATTTTCAACTTATGTTACGATCAAAATATCTGACACTGGACCGGAGAATCACTTGTGCATCTTTCGAGCAGATAACATATCAAAATGGTGGATAAGATTTGGTTCGGTTGTCTCACGCCAGAGAAATCGCAGAGCCGTATTTCGCCACGTATATGTTTGTATGTATGTGGTGGTGGAGGTGGGGAATACGACACTTCGCAGCCGCCATTTTGCATTCGCACGTTTTTTCAAAGAATAATCGGTTTCGGGAAGGAGGTTCAGGGTTACTTCCATGGGGTACAGTGGTTTCAAGTAAAAAAAAAAAAAATGGGGATATTTTTTTTATAAATTATTCCCTTCAAAATACTTACTTGTTCTAAAATTGTATATTTATCGAATATACTATTAAATATATATTCTATAAAAATTTCTTTTTAGATCGATACCTTCTGTCTGAATTTCTAAGACGAGGCGTTATCATTATTTACACTATTTATATGCTAACTATTGTCTTCATCTTTGCAGTTGTTATCATGATAAAAGCAACAACAAAAATGAGGACAATAATCGAATATAAATAGTGTAAATAAAGTTTGTTACTTTTTAAATGATAATTATATTATAAAAAAAATAGTTGAATTCAAAGAATATTAAAAAAATGATTTTAAATGCATCGTTATTTAAATTATAATTATATTTAAAAACGCTTTAATATTTCTTATTGGGTAATAGTTTAGCCATATAAAAATTTAAAATATTTTGCTATATGACGTTATTATGCTTTGCCGTAGAGTACTAAAATTATGATACAATTTCGCTGATCGAATTGCAAAAGCATTGCTAAAAGTGACACTAAAACAAAATAAATCGTTATTCCATCGTATTATATCATACTAGCTTTTATGAGGAGACTGAATAATGAAATATATTGAAATGCGAAAAGAAAATATAATTCAAAAATAGAATATTTATGTATACAATAAAATCGACGTAATGTAACTAGACGTCTTGCAAATTATATGCAGTACATCTAAGGTTGATTAAAAACTTCGACTATTTTTAAAACATAAAGCTTACAATTTTCGATTGCAGAAAGAATAGTCATTAAGAAATTATGACTGTGAATCTTATCTTCTCTATACACACATACAAACACAAATAGATAGATAGATAGATAGATAGATAGATAGATAGATAGATAGATAGAGAATGATTATTTAATAAGTCTGGTGCAAACGCATTCATTCATATTGTTGTACGAGGTCTGATCAAAACGTATTGGTACTGTTACTATTGTAACGGAGCTAAAGTACGCAGAGGAACGCCGCTTGGTTCAGATTGACCTGGAAGTCTGTCGCGTATACACACCAAGTTATACAGTTCTCCCTCGCTTTTTTTATATAGCGGCGCTTGGAAGGAAAGTGTGTAGAGTGTGGTCGTCTCACCACACCGCGGAGGTTCCACCACGAAACCTGGCTTGTGTAGCAGTTTTTGGCCAAGGACTACATTCCCCAATTCCGACAACCACCTCATTTCTCAGATCTCGACCCTTACAATTTCATCCTCTTCAAAAGGCAAATACCACGTGAAAGGCACAAGAGTTCAAGACGCCGAGGAAATCCACGAGAATGCGTCGATGCTGTTGCAGTTTTTTTGTGTATATATATATACTAGTGAGCTAGCCCAAATGACTTGACTCACTTTATAGTCCACCAATAGAAGGTTAACCAATCAGAAGACGTAAAATATTCAATCCGTCGTGTATAAAGGCGGCCATTTTGTTTACTCTATCCGAATGTCCAGTGCCAGCTTGTCAGGCAAAGAGGAACAGAATGGGAGAACTACTGAACTACGCTCTGCTACTTTACCGGGATATCCACTGCTAACCTGAACAACGCTTCCCTACTGTCTTCGAAATATTCACTGCTAACCTCTGGATTCTATATTCAAAGACGACCGTCATCATGAACAACAGACGCAGCTGCATACTATACCGAAAAAAAAAGAAATCAGTGGAAACACTGCTGGTTTCAAAAGCGGACTACTTTGAGAAGATTAGATGCCGAATTTATGTTTTGTTGTTTTCATTTTATAGCACCAGTCCTGATGCTTTTTTTTTGTTGATAAAACCTCGTACGTGGGGTCGTTTTTTGAGTCTGGAAAGGTGTGATGTGTTGATCCCTCCAAAATACAACTTTTGAATTGGCTGAGAGAAATAAAAAACAAAGAAATGAATGAAATAATTTCGAAATTGTTATCCTATCGGTAACTTTTAGTATGGATAATCTTGCATGAGCGTTTCTGAAAGCGAGTGTAAATTTAAGAAATATTTTTAGGATATCAAGTCTAAAACGAAAGAGATGGATGTGGTCGAAGTTACTCTGTTGTTAGGTGAAAAGATGGGTAAGGTGTCTTTTCTAAGACATGCGTGTGTCCTAGGAGTGCTGAGACTCGCGTCCTATCTCGTCTTCAGAACGCTACGAAAGAGGGCTAGTCTCTCGGCATTTGTGCTACGTCTGCTCCTGGTTTCTTTTTATCTTACGCATACACAAAAGCTGAAAAAAGAATCGTTGCTGCTTATAGGGTTTTTCAATGAATACGTGTATGGTCTAACCAGGTGTAGCGCCTGCTACACTATAAGGTATCGAGATAATGACAAACCTGTTTTAATTAGACATTATGCCAAATACAAAAACGTGGTTTGAACAATAATCATTAAAATTCATTCGTTTCCTTTCGCTAGTCTTCGGCGACCATCACACTTATTCACGATTGTCTGTCTCCTGCTAACATCTGTTACTTAATATTACTCTCTTAAAGGGCTTGGTGTATATTGCATTACTTTTTATCTATTCGTATTCGTTAAATCATATCTTTCCATTTTCTTATTATTATTGCTATTATGCGTTTTTTTAAAAATTCATTTTCCGTCTTAAATCTTATGCGTCTTTGTATTCTATTCTCTTCTGTTCGTTTTTTATAACCAAGTTCCTTTCCCGTTCGCATTTTGAAGCATTTCATTCTCTCATTTACCCATATTCTCATCCTCTCTCTTACTTTCCCGTCGCTCCTGCTTTCTTCGACTTTATACGTCCTTCAAATTTTAATTCGTTTCTTCGCCAATCATTTTTTTCATTCAGATCTCATCTTCTCGCTTCATCCCGTTTCATTCTCGTTCTCTCCCGCTCTCTCTCTCTCTCTCTCTCTCTCTCATCTGTTACACCCCGTCTCAAACGCAGCATAATCTTCATTCTCGTTCTTTTTATTCGCCATTTACACAGTTGTTCTCTTTATTAATAATCGTTAATTTCCATTTCACGGTGTTTTCTTGCATTTATTCTGCTGCTTCCCTTTTCAATGCTTAATTCATTATTCTCTGCATTCGATTGTCAATAGGTTACGCTCAAAGGTGAAATCTCGCTATCAGAGATGAACACACGTCCGGACGCAGGATAACATCGCCGACTCTGTAGTTTCGACCGTATGAAGACAAGAAATAAAGTGGTGTAACTTTAACTAAAGGATAACTAACTCTATTTTGCTAGCCACCATCTGTCACACATCACCGTTTTTAATAACATGCGGTTGGGTTTCTTTCTCGGGTTGTGTCTAATTTGAATAGGCGGCGGTTAATCAATATGTTTTAAAATCAACCTTCCTATCGATAAATGTGTCAGCTGAACGGGGAACAGGAAAGTTTTGGTCGGAAAGTGCTGCTGCTCGTGTGACCTACTTATTGAAGCGGGAAAAGGAATGAACAAGTGACGAAGAGAAAGTGCATTAGTGCCATTTAAAAAGTAAAAAAAAGGAGTATAAAAAGCAGTATTGAGTGAAATAAAAAGAAACGAAAGTGAAAAGAAAGAAAAGAATTTTGCTGGAAAGAGAGGAAGGCGGGAGTAAGAGGAAAGAAAAAAAAATGGTGTAAAAGTGAAAGAGAGAGGAAAAATTGAAAGTAGAAAGCGAGGGTAAAAAAGAACCAAGTTTAAATGGCAGTGGAGGGAATCATATGAAGTATGGAATAGGAAAGCATCCGAAATAATGCAGAGAAAAAATATAAGAAAGAATGAACAAAAATATAGATAGGTAGATATGAACCGATTCTGGAATTTATAGATATATTCCAGAGTCGGTTCATATCTATCTATCTATCTATCTATCTACATTTTCATAACTGTTAGCATGATTCAAAGTTTCATGCACAGCGCAATCTTCAGGTGCTGAGTTGAGACTAACCGTTACGTAATTAAAGAGAAATTCCATATAGAATATACATCCGTTATATTGCATCCAGCTCTCTTTTATTAACGCCATCACTCAATGTACGATTATTATATATATATATATATGTGTGTGTGTGTGAAACACCTAAAACAAACCCCCTTGGAAATGGCTAACACAGTGGGCGAACGAAAGCGCTTGGGAAAATGAACAATATGGATACACTCCCTTAGTCCAACTAAAGAGAAAAACTAAAAAAAAAAATGAATTAAATTTTCCTTGTCTGTCATATAAAAACTTGTAGCCTATGTTTGTTTGTTTCTTATCAAACTTTTAATGATTTGGAGATAAAGCCCCATAACCACATATAATCTGAAACTACATTACCCAGGATAGTATGTTTCATTTTGATCAAAGTGGGTCCCCTGGGGGAATATTTTTTCCCTTTGATTTAATTTAAATTTAAATTTGAACGCGGGAAGGACTCCTGTCTAAAATATAGGAGAAATACAGAGGATGGAGGTCACATCGGCAAGATCAAAATGAGACAATATGGACGTCAAGTTGAGCCAATCAGTGGGTAGTGCCTTACAATATATATTTATTGTGACAATTCAACTCTCATATGAATGTTGAAATCTGCTCATCAATTCATTCAATCAAGTATTGCATTAAATACATATCAAAAGGATCAAATCAAGCTGTTTTTGCACAAACCTCGCAAAGAAATTTTTCCCTTTGATTTAAATTTAAATTTGAACACGGGAATGAATCTTATCTAAAATACAGAAGGAGAAAGTCAGAAGATGGAGGTAACATCGGCAAGATCAGTGAGAAATACTAAAATGTATCCTTTTTCTCCACAAATTATAACAATTATTTAAAATCAATCATTTTCGGCTAGTGTATATATATATATATATATATATATATATATATATATATTTGATTTAATCAAATATATTAGCAGACATAATGTCTGTAATTTATTCAATTACAGACATTATGTCTGCTAATTTTTATTAAATTCCTTTCATACTCACGAATAAACTTCAGTGTATTGATGTTAAAGGATGAAAGAATTCTGTTATAGCTGTTTAAATTTCTTTTATTTTAATTTCCCAGGTACTTTCGATCTTCTTCCACGATCATCATCAGGGGTGCAAGTGGTATAAAACTATATGTCGTTAGTATTTATACAAAGGTGTGCGTCATTATCCATTACCGTATGCTTTTAAATGCAAAACGCTTGACAATGTGCTAAGTGTTCATTAGAACGTAAAAAAATTATTCATTATGGAATCTTTCCCTCGATGTTTTAATGTCATGGTCACGCACGCATTAAAACATGAAAAAAAACTGTTACTTTACAGGTATTTGAGAACATTGCTGCAATATTCATAGTTGATTTTGTTCAGAGCCGGCTTTGATCTTTTAATATAAATTGCTTCTAGTATCTGTTATCTAAATTTGTTGTTTTCATAGTAGGATTAGCAATCTTTTATAACAGGAGGAAATATACGCTTGATAAGGGTATTTGCGCTTAACTGAATATAACGAACCAGACTGGAATTGGCATTCGGTTCTTCGCTTTCCAGTTTTGAGCTGTTATCCATTAAACCAACCACACATACAAGCTTACACCACCTGGTATTTCCAAGAACCGGTTACCCTTCTAGGTACTGAACATGCTTCGCCTTTTCTTCGCTTTAGTGATAGGACGAAAAATGGTGTTTCAAAGAGATGGCCATAATGGATAACATCAAGAAGACACCTTTCTGACAAAGCGACCCTGGTGAGATTCGAATCCGGGCCTAATGGTTGTAATGCGAACGTCTTAACTAATCGGCCAGACGCTCATACATATATACATAGATTGCTCATAAGAACAGATCAAATTAAAAATCGGCATAATGACAGGAAAAGAGAAAATGACTTTGAAAGAAAAAATAAACATATATAAAATAAAAGAAAACGTTCATAATAAATCTTTGTTTCGCTGAGCAATGGAGATGGAAGTGGATGCCGGGGAGTATAAGATAATCATTTTCTGCGATTTAATTGACCCTCGGTAGCAGGAAAGCTGTCTGTCGCAAGAAAAAGACTGGTGAATTCAGAATCTGCTGGACTGAGTCTGAGCCAAGGAGTTATTTGATCTGAAACGCAGTGTCAAATAACTTTGTATAAAATAAAGATTGGGGATTCGTGTCTCAATGTTTTTGCGTTAGGTAGTGTTTTCTTATCGGGAGACAAATTAAAGAAGACATTTTTATCTTTGTTTAATTTTCGTGTTGCTTCTTTGCTTTTCATATTAAAGAAGGAAAAATGAAAAGAAAATCATTAAGTAGACGAAAAGCGACCCCAAATAAAGAAAGAAATCTGGTAGTATTGATTATTAGATAAAGAAAAGGTGGAAGAAAGAAAGAAAGAAAGAAAGAAAGAAAGAAAGAAAGAAAGAAAGAAAGAAAATAAAAAAGAAAAAAGGGTGAAAGAAATAAAAGTGGAAGTATGGATTATTCTTAAAGAAAAGGAACAAGGCGGAAAGAAAGAAAATTAGAAGCACGATTTAAGTAAATAAATGAAGAAAGAAAGAAAGAAAGAAAGAAAGAACGAAGTAGGGAAGAAAGAAAAAAACGAAGAAAGAAAAAAACGAAGAAAGAACGAAAAATGGAGGTATGGATAATTAGAGAAAAAAAGGGACAAAGAAAGAAAGAAAGAAAGAAAGAAAGAAAGAAAGAAAGAAAGAAAGAAAGAAAGAAATACAAGTGGAAGTATGGATTATTATTAAAGTAAAGGGACAAGATGGAAAGAAAGAAAATTAGAAGCACGGTTTAAATAAATAAATAAATAAATAAAGAAAGAAAGAAAGAAAGAAAGAAAGAAAAAAGAAAGAAAGAACGAAGAAAGAAAGAAAAAATGGAGGTATGGATTATTAGAGAAAAAGGGACAAAGAAAGAAAGAAAGAAAGAAAGAAAGAAAGAAAGAAAGAAAAATGGAGGTTTGGATTATTAGAGAAAAAGAAAGAAAGAAAGAAAGAAAGAAAGAAAGAAAGAAAGAAAGAAAGAAAGAAAGAAAGAACGAAGAAAGAAAGAAAAATGGAGGTATGGATTATTAGAGAAAAAGGGACAAAGAAAGAAAGAAAGAAAGAAAGAAAGAAAGAAAGAAAGAAAGAAAGAAAAATGGAGGTATGGATTATTAGAGAAAAGAGGAAAAAGAAAGAAAAAGAAAGAAAGAAAGAAAGAAAGAAAGGAAGAAAAAAAGAAAGAAAGAAAGAAAGAAAGAAAGAAAGAAAGAGAAAAAAGAAAAAATTAAATAAAAGCGGAAGTTCGGATTATTATAGAAAAGCGACAAGAAAGAAAAAAGAAAGAAATAAATGTGAAAGCATGGATTAATTAGAGAAAAATGGAAAAGAAAGCAAAAACAAAAAACATGTAGAGTAGAATTTATGAATTTTTAGAAGAAGCAAAAATGAAAATCAAATCAAGAGGGATAGAAAAATGGTAAAAAGAATGAAATAAAGAAAATTGAAAGTGCATAAGATATAAAAGTGGACAGAACGTCATGAGGAAAGAAAAAAATGAATTATATGTAAAAAACAGAAATGGAAAAAGATGAGAAAAAGAAGGACGGAAAAGGGAACATGGATTTTGAGTAAAAAATTAAAGAAATAAAGAAAGAAAGAAAGGACGGAAGGAAGAAAGAAAAAAAAAGAAAGACTGAAAGGAAGGAAGGAAGGAAGGAAGAAAAAAGATGCAAGCAAATAAGAAGTATCGAACGTTTCTAGAAAAAAATTGTCAAAAGAAAGTGAATGTAGAGAAGTAAATGAGAGAAAGATAGGGAAAGAAGGGGGAGAAAACTAAGACCAAAATGAAATGATGAACGACAAAGACAGAAAAGAAATAGTAAGCAAACACGAGAAACAAATCGCTAAAAGAAAATTACATAAAAAAAAAACGAATGAAATATAACAAAAGAAGCAAAGAACGAAGCAAAATACGCCGTTGACAGAATCCACAATAAACGAAATCTAATGCATGAATACAAAGGTAAGAATAATCGTAAAACACAAATGAAGAAAAACAAAAGGGGACATTTTAACGCCATTTTCTCCTAGCAATAAAGTAAAACTGAAAGCCAACTTTAATTATAAACGGTACTTGAGAAAAAAATTACAAAGCCTCGCTTTGGAGATTAATAATCGAAGTCGACATAAGTCTCGCGTGTTGTCTTTTTTATCTCAAGAATTCTCTAAATTTAGCTTTGATTTTAATGGCTAGTGTCCACATCTAAATAATACATTAAAATTTTTAGACTAGTTTGTTACTTTTACCACCTCGCTATTGGAGATTTGTGAAATCATATACATTTAATAAAAAATAAATCAATCACTATTTATTGGTCAGTGAGATTTAGCGTTTGATTTGAATCAATGAAAATGGTTGTTTGCAACAATAGCCCTGTTCCCGTTAGGCACAAGATGCAATTATGATGGCAACGTTGAAGAAACAGATGTGATTTTTTTTAATCATTTCACTCCAAGCGAGGAAATGAAGCCACTAAGATGCAAGTAGCCAACTAAGTGTAAGATAATATGATGAAAAAAACATTATTATGGAGAGAACAAAAAAGAACAGGAATTAAGGAAATAGTTGATAACGATTGACATTGCATTTAAATCTTTGAAGATCAAAGTTTTCTGGAAATATAGGAAACCGGAAGAGAGTTCCACAAGAGAGAAGTGCGATCGAAAAAAAAACTGCTAGCATAGAACTTGTCTACTGTAAAGACCTTTCCGTCAATATAATACTGAGCTTAAATTTATAAAGTCTAAGTACAATAGACGAAAGTTCATCTGAATAATTACTATGAAATTATTTATAGAAAATAAAATAGCTACGGTATGTGTCTATATGTCTGTGATGAGGTATTATGTATATTATTTACATTATTCGGACTATTACCCTCATCTATGTCGCCATATTTATTACAACGTTTCAGCCGTTGTACGCTCCGGCCTTCTTCAGGTGGTTGGAATGTGGAAGTGAACCCTTTATTTCACTCACTGGGGTAGACGGTTCTAGTTCCACAGTGGATAAAGGCGTTGGTTAGATCCAGTGACAGGACCCAAAGAGTGTGAGTTCAATACCCGGTTAAGGCAGTGGAGAACTTTCAGAGGGAAATTAACAGGAGATAACTGATAACTGACATCCATTAAACATCGCTCTGGCCTTCTTCAGATGGTTGGAATGTCGAACTGAACCCTTTATTTCGCTCACTGGGGTAAACTGTTCTAGTTCCACGTGCCATGTCTAATGAATGTCAGTTTTCAGTTATCTCCTGTTAATTTCCTTCTTCAAGTTTTCCACCGCCTAAACCAGGTATTGAACTCACACTCTTTAAGTCTTGTCACTGGATCTAACGAACGCCTTTATCCACTGTGTCATGTCTCCTCATGGACGGAGCGTACAACGTCCGAAACTTTGTGATAAATTGTTGTGTCGGAAACCTACCACCCCTCGTGAAGATGAACTTGTCTGCGTCTGTGAACAAAGACTTTAAATAGTGGCATGTCAGTTGACATGGGGAAGATAGATAGACAGAGAAGTTCTTAGCTGAGCTAGTTATTGACTACTCAGGCGATTTCTGTACCTTTTTACCAACCTATTAAAACCCTTTTTATTGTTACGTGTTATTTGGCGTTTGTCTCTACTAACCCCAAATCAACATCATAACATAAATATAGCAACAAAGATGAGGACAATAGTCGGAATAATGACAACAGTGTAGATATTACCTCATCTCAGGAATATCGACGAGTAATATAGCCTTAGTGAACCCTCGGGACACAATGTTTTATAGGCATCGTTGTCAGCATACACAGATGCCCAGTTAAGGGCGGGAGCTTACGGCCATATCACGTTGAAACATGGGTTCTCTTACGATCGCCGATGTTAAGCAACATCTGGTCTGTACCTAGATGGGTGACTGCTTCGAAATATCAGGTGCTGTTGTGTGTGAGGTGTAATGGATAACGGATCGATGGAAATTGGGAATCAGAGAGCTGGGTTCGAATTCCAGGCGTGTTTTTTTATATTCAGTTACGCGCCAATATTTTAAAGAAAAGTATAAATCTACCTCTTCTCCTAGCCATGGCGTAATTAATTTGTTATCAGCAAATCATAGTTATCATCAAAAGATTCTTACAATCTAAAAATAAGTTTGCTTTTAAATAACCTGCAAGAGTTTGATAAGCCGTAAAAAAGCGAAATCAATCAATCAAATCAATTATAGATGGTCCTGTACACGTTTATAAAATTCATCATTGCCCAAACAACGGCTAAGGGATCAGTCTGAACTGGAATAAAGGCTTATTATATTTGCAAGTAAAATCTTTATAGAGTAAATATTAAGAGACAAACGTAACTTAGCAACCATTCGATGGCATTATTTTTAACCTTTGTTCTTCTTGTGCCATTTGCAAAGTAACAAGTGGTTCTGGCAGCACTGTCTCCATTGTCAAGAAAGAAAACTTGTGGTCTGAAGCTTCGTTGATATTTAGCAGGTTTACATATTTGACAAAGAAGTGAGTCAATGCAATTCTAACGTCATTTCATATTAGTGAACAACAAATTGATCGCATTTGCTCATACTCCCCATGCTGCTTTGCCAGAAAGCGAGCTAGTCCTGTGAAGATAAGTGGCTTCGATCCTGTGGAGTTTATGGTAAAAGATGTAAAAGCAGTTTTGAATAAATAATACAAAACAAATCATTGACAAAGTTCAGTGGATGTTAATACTAGAAAAATATCCACAATAGATATAATTCATTTTTCTAAAATGATATTTCGTGTCATGTTCGCTATTTTTCTTACAACACGCATGCGCATATACATTTATATGTATATCTTCTTCTCTTCGTCTTTCTCCTTTCAGGACAGGCGCCATCATAGCAATTTCCTGTCCTTTATGGCACTTAGTAATATTTGTCTTTTTGCTATCACTCCTACTCTTTGTTCGACCAACTATTTTGTATAAGCGCGTTAGATAGTTTATTCATTGCTTTCAGATATCTCTTGACTTCAGTTTGCTATGTAAATGTCAAATTTTCCAGAGGCTGTTTCCTCTGAAATTTGTATCCTATAAATTTCTACTGTCTATAAGTATTCTTTTTTTATTTGCATTTTCCTTAATATACGTATGTATGTGCGTGTATACATACATACATACATACATACATACATATATATATATATATATATATATATATATATATTTGAAAAGTGGGTGTATATGAATATTTTATTTTATTATATTTATTTATTTATTTATTTATTTTATTATCAGGATTTATACCAAAATAAATAAATAAATATACATAAATGAGGCATTCACGAGAAATTTTCGCTACACTTCCGATCTTTGAATTTCAACATACAAATGCGTATATATATAGACAACACCACCCATATACATACATATGTCAAATCCCATACTGTCCACATATGTTTATATCTGTATGAGTCCCGGCGGACGAGCGAGTGTGTATGTTTGTCTGCGTACCTCATCTGGTGTACGGACATGCATCTATGTTTGCGTTAGCACGATGACATCACGACGACGATTCCCCTCACTTCGATAATAACACCAATACACGCAATCTACATAAACCCAAAATTTTAAAATAATTAATCAGTTTGTCTGACGATCGCAAAAGCGTGAAAGCCAGGGTCACAAACTCACATCAATCCCAAATATAAATATATATATATATATATATATATATATATATATATATATATATATATATATATATATATATGGTTAGGTAAATGAGATAACTAGGTATTAGCGACGAGCGCGTGTGCTGGCATGCATACGTCGGTAAGTTAATGAATAATTACCAAATTTAGCCAGAAGGTTTAGGAATAATAGTGCTCAATGGGATTAGACAAAGCTAAGAAATATATGTTAATAAATACACATTTACCTATGGGCATGAGATATAGCTTATAGTTTCAATCAATCAAGAGTTCTCACGTGTCTGATGAATTGGGTAACCAACAAAATTCGAGTCGCCATTCTAACGTAGGTATATGTGTAGTTATTATTAACATCTATGGGTTATTTAATGCCGAAATGTCCTTCTATCTCTCCATATTCGGATTACTAACACAAAAACAGAGAATATCTCATATCGAGAATATTTAACATTGAAAAACATAAGTAAAAAATTAATTATTTTCAATAATATGTGGAAATCTCTGCTTTTACCTGAAGACGGTCGCGAGATCAGAAACACGTGTAGTAGAATTATGGAAAATAAAGCATAATATTTAAAAAAAAACAAAAAACATTACAACCAAAAACGTTTGCGGCACCTCTCTTCTGTTCTTTTTAATATACTTACTTTTCTCTCGTTGGAACCACTACATCCTCTTTCATATATATATATATATATATATATATATATATATATAAACACACACTAACAAACACACACACACGCGGGCACGCACACACACAGGGATTCACAGACACGCACACACACACATATATATATATATGAATAAAGACAAAGAGAAAACTTATATTCTTTGTTCATATTGTCCTATTACAGATATATATTTTAGCTATTTTTGTCGGAATTTCTGAAAAGGGAGTTATCATTATTGACACTATTAATATTCGAACTATTGTCCTCACCTTTGTTGTTTTTATCACAACATTTAGGCCGTTGTGCTCTTCGGCCTTCCTCGGATGTATATCAATCTAGGTAACCAAAGGGAATTCCGAACTGAATCTTTTATTTAATCTACGGGGGGTAGACTCTTCTCGTTCCAATACTCATGACAAGTGATATGGTCTAGTTCTTATTTTATTTAGTACTGTTCAGTTATCGCTCGCCCATTTCCAATGAGTGCCCAGCTCAGGGATTGACCTTACAATCAATATGTCACCAAAGTCACAAGTTAAGACTTTTGTCCAGTAGGCCTTTGTCACATATGGATCAATGGCCTAGTGTATAAAAGAGTGGTCGAGCAACATTATAGTTATATCTGAAAGTTTTATATATATATATATATATATATATATATATATATATATAATTGTGTATTTAGGCAAAAATCCTTCATTTATGCATGTTTCATTAAAAAACGACAGACAAGGTACTACGGTTAAGCTTTTCATTTAATTTTTCTTGTGTTCGAACAAGAGCTTTATTTTTCAGAGTGTGTAAAACATTTGGACAGTTTCTACACACTCCAAAAAAGAAAGCTCACATTCGAACAAAAGATAAATTGAATAAAAAATTTAACAGTAGTGCTTTGCTTGTCATTTTTAATGAAATATATATATATATATATATATATGAACTAATTTCAACTCATTTTCATTGGTAATATATTTATATTAGTTATTTGATTGGTTATATTCTGAAAGAAAATGTAAATATATCTATATTTGTCTACATTCGAACTTTTGCTCCCATCACTGTTTTTATCACAACGTTTCGGCCGTTGAGCCCACCGGCCTTCATCCGGTGTATGTCGATCCGAATAACCTACAGGTAATTTGGAACTGCACCCTTTATATAATCTACAGGTGTAGACTGTTCTCGTTCCAATGTCTAGGTTTGGGGATATCTTGTCATTTTTGTTTTTTTAGAAAATATATCTATTTATAATTGAGACATTTCTTTCATTTTTTTTTAATCCTTCCCCTCGTCGGCAAATTTCCAGGAGAATGAATAAGTCCAGAAATATGTTGCTTTTATGAGACATACCAAACTAATTTCTGGTGTTATCTTTCACATATTTCCGCAGTTGACCGTCGTTAAAGATGTTAGCGCGACTTCAACGTGGCTAAATTTCAATATTCTCATCATTTCTGTCGAGAGATTTTTTAAATAACAATTATATTACTCGGTCCTTAATTATTTCTACAAATGCCAAATTACTCTTACGATCTCATTCAATTAAAGTGTCTTAAATCAAAGGCCGAAGTTAAGCAACGTCGAGCCTGGTCAGTACCTAGATGAATGGATGCTTGGGAATACCATGTGCTGTAAGTTTGGATAAGCGGGGAGTGTAATGGATAATAGCTCGGAATTGTTAATCGTAGTGCCGAGTTCCAATTCCGGTTGAGTCCGTTATGTTAACTTACACGCAAAATACGCTCGGGAAAGGTCTGATTCTACCCCTTCTTCCTCCTAGCTATGGGTTAATTAATGGAACTTGCATCAATATCATTATTATATCTAAATTGTTACAATCTAAATATTTTCTGAATTTAAGTAATCTTCAAAAGGTTGATAAACCGTAAAAAAACAAATTCATCAATCTGACCAGAAATCGATGCCAGGAGGTGTTGCTGCATTTCTTAAACAATACCAGGCTCATCAATACCTAAACAGTTTCCTCGACAATGTCTTTGCCATATCAGTGAATTGTTTGCTCTAAAGCAAATACTGAAATTGGTACATTAGTGTATACGCACACATACTTAAACACACTTACACAAACATCGATAAACGCACGTCTTCTCTGATACATAAACATGTGCGCCTTATCAAAATTCTGACTAAATTTAAAATTCAGTCTTAATCTGCTAGAGAACATTTAAACAGACCCTCTTAGAAAAGGTATGAATCCTCTTTTTTTTCTACCCCTCTCCTCCTTCAATGTATCACTAAATCATTATTATCCCCCAAATATCTTACAATCTAAAATATTTTCTGGCTTTAAATAACCTGCAAGTGGTTGATAAGCCATAAAAAGAACGAATAAAAATGACTACCAAAATCGCTGAAATGTTGTCAATGTTGGTGGAGGAAACATTCCTTAATTATTCAAGTCTTCAAGTGTCTTTGTCATACTCATCGCGCTTGGCCAATTGTTGATTCATGAGGCTATTTAACCTGTTATTGGAGGTTTTGACTTTAGATTAGTACTTCTGATAGACCGCTTGCCACCCAAAGCTATAGGACTCACTCACTCTTGCTTTTTTTTAATCCATAGAGAGAATAGATTCACATCTTTCCCAAAGGTATTTGCACCTAAATGAATGTAACACACTCGAAAGGAATTGGAACTCAGCTCTCCGATTCGTCCATCCGAGTCGCTATTCATACTCGATAACCTACATGTTATTCTGGACTGAACCCCTTATTTAATCTACGAGGGTAGATTGTTCTCGTTCCACTTTTCATGTCTACAGATATCGTATGGTTCTTATTTTTATTTAATACTGTTTGCATGTTTCTACTGAATGCAAATAGACACTTGGAGTCTTAAACCTAAGCTGCCTGCTGGTTAGAGTTAAAATTGCTGCTGTCATGTTTAGACTGCTGTTTCTGCTGCCCATGATTTGAGTGCTACTGATGCTGCAGCAGAAAGCTTGCTGACATTTGTCTGTCTTTATTTATTAGCTGCTCATTGTATTTCTGTGCTAGGACTACTGAAGAAGTCCTTAAAGCCTAGTATGTGCCCTGATTCTTTGATTTAATTATGCCGAGGATACCATGGGCTGAACGTGTGAGCAACAACGAGGTGTTAGAGAGAAAATGGAAACAAAAAATTTATACCCAACATCAGGAAGAGGCAGCTGAAATTTCTGGGGCACGTAATAAGGAAGGACGGTTTGGAAAATCTGATACTCACAGGACAGATAGAGGGAAAGAGGGGAAGAGGAAAGCAATGCGTAACATACTTGATAGACTTAAGCAAATGGATGGCAAAACAGGGTTTGGGAGAAATAACAAAAAGACAAAACTTATTAAACACTTGAGCCCTGATCACCGCTTTACCGGTGGTAGAGAAATATGGTGTAATGCCCAGCCACCGGTTAAACAGCTAGAGAAAAATGAATTAATTCTCAGTTACCGGTTGAACAATTGGTAAACACTTGTAACTATTTTTATATCTACCGCGAAGCATTACATACCAATTATTTGCGAATTTTGACTCAGGAGCTCAGGTAGAAGGGTTAAAATTGTTCAGGAACGCGGGGCTCAAAGGGTTAAGAGGTATAAGGGCCAGGAAGACGTAGAGGGCCATGATCGCTTAAGTTCTGAAAGGACGTGGCACATAAAATAAAAATTACAAAACTATTTAACCAATTACCGCATGGCGTAAAATTTTTAGATAAGGTATTACCTAAAATTTGAAATACACCAACCCTAAGATTACCGTTAGGTAATTAGGCAAATAAATTATTATTTTTATTGGATATATGATAAAATTCTTCATCTGAGAAATTCCCGATGGCCCGAAGTGAGCTCACAACCTATAATTTTTAGACGGTTTCAAAACATAGAGAATGGCTCCAAACGTTTCACCACTAATTTTATATTAATAAGAGATGATCTAAGTAAAATGTTAGTTGCTTTACGCGAGCGCACACATAGTAAAACTCTAAAAGGCACACACACCCACTACCGTTTTGAAATTTAAAATGTGGCAAACTGATATAATGGAATATGCATACACCTGTGTTCCTCCTTACTGGAATATGATTGGCTGGTGTCCGTCATAAATACCGACGGATGTGTAGGTACGACAGAGTAAAGAGCCTTAGTCTGAGAGCTAATGACGCCCATTGGACTACGCCATTGATCTGCACTTCTTACCTGCGACTACGATACGTACCAGTCGATTACTGCTACCATATTCTACTTGGTTATTGTAGCCAAAAACACTTAGCTACTTCATTCAAATAGATCCTTTTTCGGGACATATCACAAACATTCTAGTAAAAAATTTAATACATCTTCCATTAAATCTTTGGGACTGCAGCGATTCAGTTAGAATGTTGCTAAGAAACCATAATACAACTGATACTAAAAAAGCCTCTTACTTCTGAACAGAAATATAGGAACAGGATTTCAATCTGGAAATATCTTAATAAATAAATGTTATGTATTTAATTATGAAAATGATTTAATTCTTTTTGATATTATATTTGTTTCCAGTCTCAGATTGAAAAGAAAATAACCAAAAAAGGTTCCTAAATATTTTCTGCCTTTATTGGACCGGTTCCTGGAAATTTAAGATACCCCCCGCCCAACTGTTTCAGTAGAGTACATCGTAAAACTGAGAAATTAACTATCTGGAAAAAATGTCTAGACCTAGCCATAGAACTGAAAAGAAAATTGTGAAATATTAACAGAGACAGCACTAACGATTATTATCAGAGCACTTGGAAGACTCGAAGAAAAAATGTTTAGAAGAATGGTGGAATCGATAAAAGAATCAGAATCATTAAGACAAAATCAATTCTGAAATTCGTTCCATTCTTCTTCTTCTTCTCCTCCTTCTCCTCCTTCTTCTTCTCCTTCTCCTCCTCCTCCGCCTTCTTCTTCTCCTTTTCCTCCTCCTCCTTCTTCTTCTCCTCCTCCTTCGCCTTCTTCTTCTTCTCTTTCTCCCCCTCCTCCTTCTCCCCTCCTCCTTCTTCTCCTCCTTCTCCTTCTTCTATTCCTCCTCCGCCTCCTCCTCCTCCTCCTCCTCCTCCTCCTCCTCCTCCTCCTCCTCCTCCTCCTCCGCCTCCTCCTCCTCCTCCCTCCGCCTTCTTCTTCTCCTTCTCCTTCTCCTTCTTATCCTTCTTCTTCTTCTATTTGCCGGATCACTTCAGGTTATTGGTGACCATGACTCTCCGCAATTTGCTGTCTTTTTAAGCTCTCAATAAATTTTGTTTTTTGTTATCTCTTTTAAACATCCATTTACTCATGTTCACTAAGTAGGATATACATTTTTTTCTCTGTCTCTCTTGCCTTCAATCTGCTTTGTGAGTATCAGATTTTCCGAGAACCCTTTTCTCATTATATGCCCTAGAAATTTCAATCATCTATTTCTGATGTCAAGTGTAAGTGTTCTTTTAGTTTCCATTCTCTCTAAGACGTCTTCCTTGCCCTTAGATTCGAATCAGTTACGGAACTGAAAAGTGTGCCCCAGGATTGAATAGACTTACTGCCACACGATCTCCAGTAAAAGCCACAAGTTACTGATAGTGCAAAATCTCAAGGAGTACAAGTAATAATATCGAAAGGTCCATTTCCAATGTCGCCTACTGTTTATAATTAAAGAATAAGGAATGAAGACGAAGATTTTCAAACACTGATCGGCTTACGTGCTCTCAGCCTGACCAATGCTTCCACAATCTTGGCTCAAAGTATTCAGAACTGGATAAAATCTTTGAATCGTATGGATTCTCTGTAAGTAATGCAAACATTCAAGAAATAATAGGATTACAGTAATTGCAATGTATAAATCCAACATGACATGTCATGTGTCTTCTTTTATAGTGATGACATTTAGTCCGACGCTTCTACAAGAATAACGGGCTTAAAATCTTGTCAAATTGTGCAATATAAAAAAAGACAGTGGCAGATTCCAAATACCAACTGTAAAAACCAAAATCAAACAAGTACAAAAATTTAAATATGTGTGAAGTGTTTTAACAGGGGATGGTATATGTTAAATATGAAAGTGCATTGGAATAGCGAAAGCTAAGAAAGGTATTAAAAACGGGAAAAAGAAGCGAGTGCAGAAAACTTAGTCAATATCGCCCCTCCTATACGGAGGATAATCTTCTTAAGGATAAAGAAGACTTTTGAGGTCATGCGGTAACACAAAAGGATAATGAGAATACCAAGAACTGATCATGTGAGTAATGGGCAAGTTTTGAAGGAAAATAGAAACAAAATTGCAAATAGATGGTCAGAACTCTGACAACCCCAAATGAGTGGAGGTGGCTTGAACACCCCGAGCTTATAATTCCGACAGTGATGGATTGTCTTTATTTAAATTTTGATATAAGACCCATGCATACGGTCAAAATACGCTTAAAACGCTGGTTCTCGTTCGATCACCGCAGTTAAGCAACGTGGAGCCCAGTCAGTACTTAGATGAGAGACTGTTTGAGAAATATATTTCAGTTTTAAATAACCCATAAATTGCTGATAACCTGTAAAAATCCAAATAAAAATATAAGACGAAAACGGCGCAAAGACAGGCGGCTGTAAGAATAGAAAGTGTCAAGAGATCAAGAGGTCACACAGCGTGTGACAAGTTGTGATGGGTTGTCGGTCTACCGGGTGACATCAGTTCTCTTAATCTCACTTTCGTCCTCGTTTCTTCCTTTTCCAATTGTCAAATTTGGGGTCTTTATTCTCGATATAAAGTTGTAGCGAATTTCTACGGTTTTCCATGATACCTCAAGTCATTTCCAATGATATTTCTGTAATTGTTTCGCGTATGGCAGTCTTCATTTCGTCAGTTGTTAGTTGATGTTTGTAGAGCTGAGCTTTCAGGCAGCCTCAGAGAAAATGATCACGCAGGGAGAGATACAGGCCATCCATCGGCATCGCGTAAGGAGATCAAATGTCCCGGAAACAGCTTCACTGTAACCTGTATTGATTTTCTCGGTGTGTGCGCGCTGTCTCTACCCTGTGGAAACCGTAGACGTAAATTACCAAGTTTTGGACCCGGAGACAGTTGTAATATCTCCGCATACTGATCGGAATTTGTTGAACCCGTTCAACTTTGGTCATCGTCAAAAAAGTAAAGGCTCCAAACACCAATGTTTGTAACAGCGCATCACACTGCAACTCGTTCGCAGTGTAGAGGTCGGATCTTTTCTGTGATTTCACCCCAAATAATGTAAAGTTACTAATCGCAAATATTAATTCACCCCAAGAAATTATAAATTTTGAATGAAAGTTTTTTTTTTATTAAATTTTTGACACTCTTTTGAAATTATAAATTTTAAATCAAAAATTGTTCAGTTTGCCTCGCAACAACTTAAACCCACAGGATGAAAAATTATCAAAAATTATGGAGTTATTCACATTTCGTAAGTGTGGATGATATTTGAGGTACTTACAAGGAATTTTTACAATTTAAAACAAAAAGAAAAATAATCTATTTTGGGCTTGTTTATCAGGATGGGCGCGCGGACAATAGACCCCACACTTAGAAATCGCGCGCTGTGTCTCCCACATTTGTGGCAGTCGCAAATGTCAACCCAATCGGAGTACAATGAAAGGCCTTTCTTTGGAGATAATTTGGTGGGAATTTTAGTAAATATAAATTCTTTTTATTTTGAGGTAACTTAATATGTTAGGGTGAATTAACAGAATAGATTGTAGAAGTCTTTCATGAAGCTGTTTGTTGTTCTTCTAATTAATGCAAGCCAAACACAAAGAAATGCTGGATCACTACTTACATAAAGACACCATTGCTCTGTGCCTGTAACAAGGTGACAACATTGTTTGAAGTTTTATTGGTACATGGAAGTAGCTAACTGTGATTTTCGTGAGAGTCTAACAGGTTCAGAAAAATGCTAATTAAAGCGGGAATCAATGGGATGTTAAAATAATGAAAGAACTGTTATAATTGTTTAGAAATAATGAAAGAACGATACTGTTAATTACAAAGATATCAGGTCATCCCATAAGTTCTGTCCGAATTTTGAATAAATCAAACAAGTGACCAAATGTTACATTTAATTACAGATTCAATCAACAATGTATTTTCCCTGGTTATCTATGACTTCCTTCCATCTATTAACAAGCTTACTAATTCCATTACTGTAAAATTCTTTTGGCTTTGATTCGAAGAACTCACAAATGTCAGTTTTAACCTCTTCCTGTGTTACAAAAGCTGTTTCTTCTAAATGATTCTGTAAGCTACGAAACAAATGGTAGTCTGAAGGAGCAAGATCGGGAGAATAAAGTGGATGAGAATTTTTCTCCCAACCAAGTTCTTCGATCTCTTGTGACGTGATTCTTGCTGTATGGGGTTGCGCATTTTCCTGATGAAACATCACCCCTTTTCGATTCACTAGAGCAGGTCTTTTTTTTCCTCAAAGTTTGGTTCAAACGCTCTAATTGCTGACAGTATATTTGAGCATTAATTGTTGCATTAGGTGGTAAGGATTCAAAGTGGATTATTCCTTGGTGATCCCACCAGATTGAAAGAAGAACCTTTTGCCCTTCTTGGCTGTGGCTGGGGTCCTTCCACTTTACCAGGCCACAGTCTACGACGCTTAACATTTCGATAAAAGATCCATTTTTCGTCGCCAATCACAAGTCTATCCAAAAATGGTGAAACAAGTTGGCGAGAATGGAGAGAAGAGCAGATGTCAACTCGGGATTTGAGGTTGTTTTCAGACAAGTCATGAGGCACCCATTTTCCAAGTTTAGGAACAATTCGAAGTTATTGAAGATGACGATGAACAGGTGTATGGTTTGAACTGAGAACTACTGCCAATTCCTCAACTGATAAAGCAGGATTTTCTTTAAGGGCTGCTTCAAGAAGCTTTTCATCAAACTCAACTCGACGTCCGGTTCGATCTTTATCTTCAAGGGTGAAATCTCCACCTCTGAATTTTGCAAACCATCTTCTGCAAGTTCTTTCATTCACACATTCCTCTCCATAAACTGAGTGAATGTTTCTAGCTGCTTCGGCTGCTAAGTTTCCTTTCTTGAACTCATAAAGCATTATGTGCTTCAAATGATTCTTGGGTACTTCCATGTTAGCAGGGTTTTAATCAAATAAAATTTTATTTTATTGTTCTCTGAAATAAAATTTGATCAGTTTAAATGCATCTAAACATAAAAATAATGTTCAGCTCCATTAGACATTATAAAATACTCTTTAAATTTCGTTCATTTTAAAGTTAACTTATGGGATGACCTGATACATTGAAGATTGTAAGGAACGTTAAAATGGCTTGAAAGCGAGACTATAAATTACAACAGGAAAAAAATTCATATGAAAAAAAGAAAAATAACCATCCCGATACGATAAAATAATATATATATATATATATATATATATATATATATATATGTGTGTGTGTGTGTGTGTGTGTGTGTGTGTGTGTGTGTATTCAATATTTAAATAGGTACGCCCTGAAACAACAAAGAATTAATGATTGAATAACATTAACATATCAGGGTTTATCAATCATTTGCAGGTTATTTAAAGCCAGAAAATATTTGGGGTTGTAAGACGGTTTTGGTGATAATAATGACTTACTGATGCAAGCCTTACTATTTAATCCATACCTAGGGACGAAGTGCATTCATACCTTTCCCAAGGGTATTGCGCGTAAGCGAAAATAAAGAACCCGACTGGAATTGGAATTCGACTTATTGATGTCCAATTCCGAGCCTTTAACCGTTACACCACTCGCCCATCCAAGCGCCTAGTATTCCCAAGCGATCATCCATCAAGGTACTGACAGGCTTGTCGTTGCTTAACTTCGGAGGAGAAATGGTTTTTCAACGTCATATGGCCATAAGCTAACATGGAATTAAAACAGGAAATTAGATCAAGCCATTCTCCTGAAAGAAATTTGTGACTGGATTTCATTTCTTCTGTTTCTTTTCTTAAAAACTGAATAGAAATTGAAATGACAACCCTGGTCTGACAAGGAAAGCGAAAATTCAGATTCGTAACAAAAGAAATTTTTGCAAATCTAGAAATACCTGACAGATCAAAGTTCAAAGTCGGTGTCCTATATCTCTTACAATTAGCAGCAAAGGCAGACCAAATTTGGGTTTCACGGTGTCTAGATCGTTGACAGAAAGAATAGAGTCCAGTAGTTCATCACCGAGAATCGGTAAAATCCAAAGAATCAGGGATAGTTGAGGGCATTTTTCAGTGCAGCCACGTCGCTACCGAATGTGACACAAAGTCGAAGTTTAATATTGGTTTACCGGCAAAAAAGTTTAATGTTGGTTTTACCGTGAAAAAAATTTGCTCATCCGCCCTTGGCACTTCCCCTTTTGGGGACATTTCAGGCGCCGGTTAATGAGCAAAGCCACCTCCGGGAGGAGGGATAGGTGCGGGGATGGCCCAGCCTAAATGACCGAAGGCTGAATCAGGGGTATCTGACTGTTGCAGTATATGTTGATAATACGAGAGATTAATTACTCGACTCCTCAGTGGGGCAAGTCTATGGCCCCAATATCACACAGGCATCGATATTCCACCGATCGACCCTCTTTTACTGCAATGAATGAGGTGGTGCCGCTGGAGTGGAATCCTGGAGGCCAGGAGTCTTCTCCTTTTTAAAAAAGGAAGAACAGATACTACGCATTTATTCCGGCTCCAAGGTTAAGAAGCATTATTTACCTGAGCTCACCCACTAAAGCAAGATATGACACAAGGTCATTTTTATGTGGTTTTACTAAAACCACACTAATAGCCGCGGAAATATTGGAAGGTTTTATTGCCACACCCTGTATCTAATACTAAGCGTAGTTTAGTATAGCAATAGCTGGCCAGTCGTATCCGACTATGCTTGTCGACTAGGTCGGCTAGCCAATCCTGTTGCAGACACCTGCTCAGACACATTTGAGAGCCCTTTTGTTGTTTATACTGTAACTATGCTACGTGGATCTTAGTTACAGTTTATGGGAGAGAGCACATTATCTGGTGAAGTCAACAGACTGAACAAAGCCAGTACGCTAAAACCCTCGGTCACGATGACTTGCCGACGATTCCCAAATAGTTCCGTCTACCCAATTTCACCCACAAGGCTTTGGTTTTCAGGCACTTTCAAAAAGTGCCGCATACTGAGATCGCTTCCCTCATGCCAATAGCATCAAGAAGTCACCTTCTTTATAAATCGATTATGGTGAGTTTCGAAACCGGTTATGTTCAGTAAGTGAACGTTCTAATCCCGTGTTTCCCAAAGTGGGGGCGAATGACCCACAGGGAGCAATTTGATTTTGAAGGGGAGTTAATTTGTGAATGAGTTATTAGCAATGAATTATTTTCTAGTGAGTCTGTGTAAATATGAGTGTACGAATTAAGACATACGGCCATCACTGAAACTGTCTACCAAGCTCTTCAAAATAACGGGGAAGCTTGTGCCGTGGCCCTAGACATCTTCAAAGTGTTTGATAGGGTTTGGCATGTCGGCCTTCTTCGCAAGCCCCAGGGTTATGGTATTACGACATTGAGTCGCCCCCTCCCCCACGAGGGTGTCATGTGACACAAGGCCTTTTTAACGTGGGCATTCCGAGCCCGTGGAACCGTATAAACGGGTTCAGGGCCGGTTTTACCTCCACGAAGGAGACTCCGCAGGAAGAGAGTTCAAACGAGCAGTCAGTTCAAAAGTGAACGACTGACTTATGGTATTACGGGGCGATTGTTTGACCTAATACAATCATTCCTGTCAAACCGTGAACTGAAGGTCATTCTCAACGGATTCTCCTCCAGTTCCTGTCTCACGAATGCAGGTGTTCCTCAAGGCTCCATCCTACTCTAATCCTCATCTACATAAATGACCTTCCTGACGCCAGAAATTCCCAAGTTGGCCTCTACGCGGATGACACCACAATTTACTCCTGCGGTGCATATACAATACACACACAAAATTTTTTAATCTGTCTATATGTACAATTATATATATTTTAAAACATTTTGTGTTTATACGTTATTTTTATATTCAGAAATATTAAGTAAATGCTCTGCTTATAATAAACAGTATTAACACTTACCGGCCTGAATTTTTCGAGAAATTTTAATAAAAAAAATACGTCCTCCGACAGGAAACGAACCTGTATCCTACACGGAACCGTCATATAGCTTGACGTGCTATAACAACTTAGCTACAGAGGAACGACTTAGGTACTAAGGTTGATTTTACTGTTTTTAAACTACAATTTTCTATGATTTCCCTCGTACATTCATTTCTGTTCGAAGCGTCTCCAAACGTAAACAAATGACTAAATAGATATTTAATATTAAATATTTGTATCTATAAAAGTAATGTATAAACAGAAAATATCTTGAAATAATTGTCGGACTTTGTCCATTTCGTAGTGTGTCACGTCAAATATATATATATATATATATATATATATATATATATATATATATATATATATATATATTAACACATAATTTTTATAAATATTGTATAATTCTAAATGATAATACTATTACATATATGCAGTTTTAAGTTCTTAAGGAAAGTTAAGATTATAGTCTTTTAGGATTCCGCCACGTGACTAGAAGTTGGCTTTTTGAATAATAAGAATTTTATGTCACAGGAGGGTGAGCATCGGGATTATAGAGATGCTTAGGTGGGACATGGCTTTCAAAAGGTTGGAAATTACTGTTTTATCCACTCGGCTACGTAGCCATAATTATCATACAGTGTTTAGTATAGAACATTGCCACAAAATATAGGCGTGCCCTAGATATCGAACTTGTGACCAAATCTACCTAAACGGGAACATAATTAAATAACTATATGTATCTACGTAGCTATTTCAAGACTAAATAAAGAACCTTTTACTTAAATTATATATTTAATAGAGCTGTGTTGTACTGTATTACCTCTCGCTGGAACCGGCTGCTGTTTTCGTTGAAGACGCAAATGTTTCTTCTTCGAGAGTATATTTAATGATTCAGCATGTACTTACCTGAAAAAGAGATGAAAAAGAAGATCAAAGTCGCATGATTCATTAATTTTCTAGACTCAAGCAGAAAACTTTTTTTTTTCTTTTTTTTAGAAAACAACTGATAAAAGTTATGGACGGAAAATTTAGTTTAAAAAAATGGAAATTATAACAGCGATGTTTTGATTTTCGATTGCAACATTTGTAGTTTTCAAAAAACGATTTCTGGTTTGGATTTTCAACATCACATAAATAAATAAATAAATAAATAATTCGAAACGAAAGAGAAACTTACTGTTAACTAAATAAAATATTTCTATTCGTTAATTTTGCCGATGAATTCTTCGTAAATTACGATTATTGAAATCAAACATGGATCCTCATTTGTGCTCAGATATAAGAAAATGGATCGCTAAGTCCGTAGCGTGACTTGTAGTTATTAACTAAAGTTTGGTCTGAAATTTCCACTGCATAATGTTTTATTCATATAATTAATACTCAATACTGAATTAAGTGCATTGAGAAAGACGTTTATGATGTGACAAATTTATCTAGTAAAATAATTAATTTTGCATCATTTTTATTTCATGCCGTATTACTTCAAGATGTAGGCGAATATGACTCTCCACAGATTCCCATTTTATGATCTGTGAATTGCTATGCTTTTTGGGGAAAAATTATGGAGTGGTTCCACGTTGTATTCTCCACGGCGTGGAATTCAGAGTTTTCCTTTTCATATTCTATTTAATCTATAGAAGCAGGGATTTATTGGTAATGGATTCATGCCTTTTTTAAGGGCATTAACATGAAAGTGAATGGAGATTGGATTTAAACTTGTCTTGAAAAATTCACTTTCTGTGCCGATAGTAATTACACTATCTGCACATTATTTTCTCTTTATTGCAGATCAAATTAACAGCTATATATTAGGTTGGTGCAAAAGTAATGACATAATAATGTCGTTTTTTGACGTATTTTTTAACGTCAAAAAACGATATTATTACGTCATTATTTTTGCGCCAACCTAATACAAGTCTACGGACTTTGTTGATACACTCTTTACGTGCGCATAGGACGTGTGAATCAAGGCGTTCCTTTTAGCAAGCTTGAAAACCTTGCGACTGGGATCCACGACTAGGAGTGGATATGTGGAGACATGCATTACTACTAAATAACAATTACTGAGTATATTTTTAACAAGGAACTTGTTAATAATGCCCAAGCATTAGTTAATTAGCAACTATTCATAATATTAGGAAGCAGCTTGCAATGATTGAATTATTTACATCAATGCAAATATACAAAGAAAAAATAACTTAAATCAGTTAGTTACACGATTAGGCGATCATGTATCTTTGGATACATGACTGACAAGGCAGATTTTTTTTCCCGCAGTAGGTTGCCATTTCTTTCTGCGGTAGACCAGTGGCCATCCAAGGATATAGAACCCATTCTGTCCTGCTATTTACCCATAGTTGGGGGAGTAGAAGAGGATTTATACGTTTTTTAAGGGTGTTAGCACGTAAGTGAATGTAATGGATTTTACTGGAATTCGAACTCGGCTCTCCGATTTTTCAATCCGTACCGCGATCCATTATTCTACCGTGCCTCTACAATAAAATCGCTAAATGTAAATAAATAAATAAAAAAAAAAAAAAATCACATTATTCACCATAACTTAGAGGCATTTTTAGATGATATTGCAAAAATAATCAATTAATTTTTTTTTTATACCAACCGATTACAGAAAATATAACTGCATAAAAAAATCAGAAAGCAATTTCAACATTTTGCAACATCATGTATCAACAAAGTTGGAAAATATTTTACAAAAAAATGTGAATTTCAGAGAAACACTAATTTTGATAATTTTGACAAAATTTATTGAGATTTTTCTTATATGCACGATTTGCTGCACATAAAATACTTATATCGCTGATAAAATAAGAGACATTACCAGTGTACATAGTTTTAATAATTAAAATCAATTTACATTAACAAGAATACAAAATTAATTAACAGGATAATTTGGGTAGTTAACCAATTAAATATAAGTAAAAATGCAGGAAATTGAAAAAATATCTATTAAATATTTCATTGAATAGATAAATATATCTTTTTAATGCAGCTTCATGAACAAATTTTTACTACTTGAAAAAATATGATTTTTTAATACTGATTATGTAAACTTAAAGAGAATTGTATAAACATTTTTATCTTATAAATAAAATTCTAAGATAATTTCAAAACTTTTAGTGATGTTCTCGAGTGGTCTTAGGTGAATTAAACCAACACTAATCTTTGAAAAATATATTTGACATTATGCTCTCTTTTCATATGGAACATATATATATATCGAGCTAACCACCCCAACATTTCAAAGAATTTCTGCAGGTCTTCAATTTAACAACACCAAACATTATAAAATAGAAAACACTCACTGAACTATGGCATCCAGTAGAATTTTTAAATTAC
>CAHIKZ030000325.1:685000-712500 GCA_903632075.3 Acanthosepion pharaonis
ACTGAGAACGTTTCAGCACTCCATTGTATCTAATTTCTATGTAGGTTCTCACTGTGTGCCGCCTTCTGTGCCACATATAAGCTATGCTTAGTAAATCACTACAAGAAGTAGTAATCGAGGCAGTCAAATAGAGAGATTTTTCTCGTGGTGATTAACTGAAAGCGCACTAATCAAGTGATCTAACCATGTTTAACGGTTTTCTTGGTTGGACTGAGAACTTTTCAGCCCTCCACTGTATCTAATTTCTAATTCATGAAAGAAAATGTCGATGAGAAACTGGGCAATGACTAGAGTCTAAAAAACTTCTTTGATGTCTACTTGTCGTTAGCCGAAAACAATAAACTGGAATTAGCCGATAGCATTTTTTTTTTTTTTGCTTATTGGAGAAAAATAGTAAAAAAACAAAACACAACATGAAAACGTGTGCATTCGTTTCTATTAAGTTCTTGGTATAAATGTCTTCCTTCTAGATAGATTTGAAATATTTAGAATTCTTCTTATATATTTATTCTCCTCCCTCTTTCCCGCAGTAATTTATCATAGCGAAATAAACTAATTGACTTAACGTTCTGCAGAAAACAAAAGTTGCAATAGAAAACAAGAGAATATACATGAAGTAAAGTCTACTGAAAAATGAATAATAATCACAATGTCAGAACTTCGAAAAGAAATGCTACAAAACAACAAAGACACGTAATGTATATAGAGGAAGGTGAGTATTTGGGTGAGGGGAGGAGTTTATTTTAATAATGGTTACTATTGAAGTTTCCTTGACATCATCCTTAATGTGCAATTATTGTAAGTTAGATTCTTAGTAATATATTTTATACCATCATTCGTCCGATATATAATCCCGAAGGTGCAGGTATAATAAGAGAGATTATCGGTAATATATTTTTATCCCATCGTTTGCCCAATATATAATCCCTAAGGCCCAATTATAGTAAGATAGATCCTCAGTTGTATATTTTTTATACTTCGAGATTCTCGAAAAGATCTGAAATATTTTTTGTTATCTGTCCTGACATGGCATCTCGCCGCCATGACATAATTTCCCTCTGTTTTTTTTCTATAAGTATTTTCATGGCAGTTGTACTAATGAGCTCGCCTCCTTGGTACCTCGACCGCATGAATTTAAGCGTACTACTTGATTGGCAATTAGGTCCCACCGTTTTAGTGTTGAATAGCTAGTTGTAACCATAAGTTATATTCTTATAGTATCTCTTCTGGCACTACTTACCTGTGGAACTCTCTTCCGATTTCTTGTTTCCCTGTCATTTTTTTTCTTTTTATGTGCCATGTCCTTTTAGGCGATCATGGCTCTCCATCTCCTTCTATCCCTTGCAGCTCTTAACAAGTTCCTTCCCTCTGCCATCTCCCCCAGAACACGTCCTGTCATCCACTTACTCAAGCCCGCTAGGTATGTCATGTGTTGTTTTTCCTTTGTCTCTCTTTCCCTCTATTCGACCCGTGAGTATCAGATTCTCAAGGCCCTCCTTCCTTAAAATACATCACTCTCAATATTCTGTCTACTTGAATCCTGTTCTTTTAATGTTCTAAAGCAAGATTTCTTGACGTGGGTCATATGGCCCCTTAGAGACCATGAGATATTTTCTGGGGCCACAGAAAATTTAGGACCCACAAAAAATATATATGAAGTATTTTGTAATTAATAATATTAAATTTATTATTAAGTTAAATATTAAATTAGTCTAAGCCATTTTGTTAACATAAATATTTATTTATTGTAATTTTTCTGATCTATATAAAATGGCCGTTTTTAGTTTTCAATTTCTTAAAATTTGGAACTCATAATTTAAAGTTTAAATTAAGGTATATTTTCAAGAACTTATCTTTCAGTTTTGAAAAGCTATATGTCCTGATCAAAGAGTTCCAAGGAAATGACTCCACCCTGTATTCCTGCAAGGAGGCAATTAACGAATTTAATGGGAAACTAAAGCTGTTCTTGTTGAACCTTGGGAGACGGGTGTTTGTACAGTTTCCTTCCTTAGCAAATATATCTACTGAGCTGCTTGATGATGACGTAGCAGTGTATGTTGATCATTTGAAGCAGTTGCATAATGATTTGAAAACTCTCTGATCTATTCAAATGACAGTGCTGCACTGGTTTGTAGATCCTTTCATTGCTGAAACACTTGAAGTTGATATCACCCTACAAGAAAGTTTCATTGAACTTCAAAATAACACAGCAATTTAATCGAGCTTCAAGCGTAGAGGATACCAGAAGGTGTGGATGAAAGAAGACATGCTTTAGGGAAGATGTGACGTTGCTCTTACTGGCTTTTCTCACATCTAACTTGGTTGACTCTGGTTTCAGTCGGATGATACATCGGCTGTCAAAGTCTTGAAATTGTCTTGACGTAGAAAAAAGAGGCGATTTATGTCTCTCTCTGAGGGCTTTCAAGCCAAACATTGAAAATTTGGTAGCCCTGCACCAGTCATAAAGATCCCATTGAAAGTATACAAAATAGAGATGATGGTACATGTATTTTTTGTTTTGTAAATAAATGAGTTTATTCAAATAAAATATTTATCCAAATAATATTATTTTTTGATTTACAAATCGAGTTAGTATTTTCATGCCGTAGTACTATCCAAACTTTCTCATCTTTTTCTTTTCATGTGCCATGTACTTTCAGGACGTAGGCGAACATGGCTCTCCACCTCCTTCTATACCTTGCAGCCCTTGACAAGTTCCTTCCCGCTGCTCCCCCCACCCAAGACCACATTCTGTTATCCACTTGCTTAAGCCCGCCGGGTATGTCACGTGGTATTTTCCCTTGTTCCTCTATTCGACCTGTGAGTATCAGATTCTCCAGACCCTCCTTCCTCATTATGTGCCCCAGAAACTTCAGTTGCCTCTTCCTGATCTTAACTATAAGCCTTCTCCTTGTTTGCATCCTCTCTAAGACCTCATCGTTGCTCACACGTTCCGCCCATGATATCGTTAGAATCCTTCTGTAGAACCATATCTCCCTCGTCTCGATTCTCTTCTTTGTCTTTGATGAAATCGTCCAACATTCGCTGCCGTATAGAAGGACAGATGTCACGTAACAGCCCAATTTTTTCTTCTTAACCAAAGAAATCCTCCTGTCACGCAAAACTCTGCCCAGCTTTTGGAATGTGTTCTTGGCCACCCCGATACTTCTACGGATCGCACTTACCGTCTTCTGTCAAAACATTTCCCAGATATTTAAACTTCTGTGTCTGCTTGATTCTAGTGTTCCCGACCTGAAAATCGCATTTCGGGTTCATCCTCCGACTGATGACCATCCATTACTACAACCTTTAATATTCCTATTTCTCTAGAAGTATTAATTTGAGAGACTCAGCGGGAGAGAGGACGGGGATAAAAATTCAAGTTGGCATGAGCGACCATGAAAAGCACGCATTGGATTCAATGGGGTCATAACCAGAATAAAGTTGAGAAACATTGTTCTAATGTCTTCTCATTCCCTTCCACTTCTAATAAACCCTTTGTAGCATTATCGCTTTGTTTAGGGGGAAATGATTAAAAAAGAAAAAAAGTTTTGGCCTACACTTAAAATTGAGCAAGGCAGAAGGAGTCATGTGGTTCATGAAACTGACCATTTTCCCAGGATCTTAAGAGATGGATCGTATACGGTACTAAGAGTTCAACGAGGTCAACTGAGCTTGGCTTCCAACAGACGTTCAAGGCAGACAGACTCATTGTGTACAATCGTTTGTTATGACTGGATAAATCTCAGGCTCTGCTCTGTGATGCTAAAACGATAGTAGATGTTAAGAGTTCGAATCATTCCAAAGACTGATTCCATTTATTCCGATAACGACCCGTATTTTAAGATAGAACGTAAGAGAAATAAAATTTCACACAATTAATGCAATTTTCCTTAAAAAAATAAAAAGATTGTATGTGAAAACTTATTAAATTATTGGTATTTGGACTAATATCTGCATCTTAATTGTTATTGTCAAAACATTCGGCCATTTTGTTTTCTGAGATACTTTACGTGTCGTTCAGCCGACGGCCATATCAGCTTGAGACACCGATTCTCGTCCAATCACCGAAGTTAAGCAAGCTGGTCAGTACCTTAATGGGTGACCGCTGGAAAATATCAGCTGCTATGAGCTTGAATGTTTGAGTGGTGTAATGGATAAAGGCTTGGAATAAGAAACCGAAGAGCCGAGTTCAAATTCCAGCCGGGTTCGTTATATTCACTTACGCGAAACTACACTCTTCTCCTTCCAAATATGGGTTATATAGCAAAACTTTATTAAGTACAAAAGCTGTTACAATTCATTTTTTTTTTGTTTTTAAATGAGGTCAAAAATGGTTGATAAGCCGTAAAATAAGAAAAACTATCAGGTATCTGTTTATCCGGGTAACCTTCAGAGAAATTGTTCTCATTTTACTGTCCATATCCCGAATCGACTAGTCTAGTGAATTGGTACGTGTATTTGGTAGTATACCGTAAATTCTATGCTAACAATTACTTCTATCGCACTTCTCGTTTGTGGAACTCCCTTCCGGTTCCGAGTTTTACAGCCAACTTTAATCTTCAAAAATTTAAATGTAATGTCAATCACTATCTACTGTCCTCTTAGTTATTTTCTTATCATCATTATCTTTTTGTTTTCGCTTATTAGTAATGTTTCTGGTTCTAATTCTTTGACAACCATTAGTTCCTTTCATCTTATTCATTTCGCTACCTTGCATGGCGTGAAAATCGATTCAAAAAATGGATTGCGAGTTCAATCCCCGGGCGAAGCAGTACAGACAAAAATAGATGAAAACAGGGCGGGCAAGAACTAAGCAGCAGCCAAAAGAATAAAACGATATATCGTAAGATTTTAGGTTTCAGAGTCGCATTTTACGTCGTCTGTTATAAATCCTAGATTCTTTTAAAAGTCATTTCATCCCAACCAACACAACAAACCCAATAAAACGCAGTGAGAAAGAATTTGAGAAAAAGAGAATACATTATTAAAGAGTTAGAACAATAAAAGAACAGACATTAAGAAGACCGGTGATAACGATTGCATTGCATCAAAATTTTTGAAGATTAAAGTTAACTGGAAAGCAAGAAGCCGGAAGAAATTTCCACAAGCTAGAAATGCGAGAAAAGAAACAAGTCACCATTTGATCCGTCGTGTTTTACTGTTCGGCTACGGACAGCGTCACTGTTCAGTAAGTCTGTATTTTAAGGAAAGCACACTTTCTCATTCAGCCATATTATCTCGAATGCTCATTATATTTATATATAGGGTAACAGTATCCGTGATAGAAATGGTGCAAATATAAGATGTATGGACTTAACGTTAACACCGAGAGTGTGCATCATGGTTGAATGCAACCTCCAAGTCGGAAAATTGTGATTAAGCAATATATATATATATATATATATATATATATATATATATATATATTGTATATTTTGACAGCAGTCCTTCATTTATGCATGTTTCATTAAAAATAACAGACAAGGTACCACGATTAAGCTTTTTATTTAATTTTTCTCATGTTCGAATAAATGTTTTCGTTTTTGGACACAGTTTGTAGAAACTGTTGAAATGTTCTGTGATTTCGATCACATTCGGATATACTTTTAGCCATTATCAAGCATGATTTTATTTTTTCAATATAATTGAGTGTGTGCGTTGTTTTATTGTTATAGAAATGTTACTAGAGTTAGGAGATAGTAGCGATTGAGTATTTATTTTCTTCACTTTTATATTGAGTTTAAGATAATTTATGCACTTTTTTATTGGAGCAAGATTGATTTTGTGTACACTTAAGCGATCATCAGATGGTTTATCTCATAAACGCTTAATTTAAATTCTATATTCATATATATATATATATATATATATATGGACTTGACATCCATGTAAGTAACTCTATATTGATACTTATTATTAACACCCAAGACACGCCTACCCAATTTAAACAATTCGCCCTAGCTGTTACCATGGAAATTTTGATTTCAATTATTAAAACACGTAAATTTCAGAAATACGTTATTCCAAAAAAAAAAAAAAATCGCTTGAAGATGGAACAGAGCTTACTTTAACTCAATTTTAATTCAAATAATTATATTGAAGTTTTCGGCTCTTTTTTTGAAACATGAGACCTCTTATGTCGCGAGTTGAATCATATATATATATATATATATATATTAAAAAGAAAAATACCGTTGCTGGAACCAATGGACAATTTGCCAAAATCTAAACCTCTTATCCATATATATATATATATATATATATATATATATATATATGTGTGTGTGTGTGTGTGTGTTTGTGTGTGTGTGTGTGTGTGTGTGTGTGTGTGTGTGTGTGTGTGTGTGTGTGTGCATGCAATGAAAGAGCCAAAGAGGAGGGAGATAATTTGCTGTTTTTTTTGGTGTGGACGTGTATATAGACTTAGGTATAACGTATGTTCCCCGTCAACCTTGGTTGACTTGCTGACTGGCTAATTTCTCCGTAATGAAAACTAAAAAGAATGATATTTCAATGGTAAGACAAAAAATACTGATGCAAACAGCAAGTGTAAAATCTCCGTGAAAATCAATCTTATTATTCTCAAGATGCCGACGCCTTAGTGAAGAGCACAACTGTGTCATAACGGAGAACAGAGTTACTAAGTACAATCTTACTATTCTTTTTTATGACTTTCATCGACAGAACGCTTCGATCGCTCGGCCACTGTTACAAGCAGACATGTTGGCAGAAAGAGGTAGGAGTCGCTACGTCGAATATTGGTTCAAGTTCATCTGATACAAGTTTCGTCGACTCGGAATTTTGAAAGATTGCCAACAGGAGTAATCAATATCTCTTTTAAGAATAGGACATAGCAGATATACGTTTGCCGTATATCCCACAGTGAGAACAAATCGCTCCCGTGCTCATTTAAGTGAAACTTTTAACAGTCTTTTTTCTTTTCGCTTTTTATTTTTGAAATCTTATATTTTAAAAATCATTTTGAACCCTAGACTTGAAGTAGTTAATCATTTCAGCTCAAGAAGGGGAATATAGCCACTGAGACGCAAGGAGCTACTGAGTATTAGAGAATATGAGAAAAACAACTATTAAAGAGAGAGGACAATAAAAGAGAACGAATTAAGAAGGTAGAAGATAACGATTGGCATTGGATTTAACTTTTTGAAGATCAAAGTTGTCTAGAATGCAGGGAGCCCAAAGAGAGCTCTACAAGCGAGAAGTTCGATAGAAGAAACTGCTAGCATAGAACTTACGGTTACCTCTAGCTATTTCGACTGTAAGATGACAGTATTGAAAAAAAGAACTGGCAAGACAGGAACTGCCCTGAGGGGTGGGCAGGCCAGACAGGACCTGCTCTGGGAAGTGTGCTCTAATGTTCACGTAAACAACCACGTGCGAGTCTCTTCCACAATGCAATGGTTCTTGGGAAGAAGCTATCTAATTGGAAATTCCTTCTTGCGAATGGAATGCCTCGAGAGTGAGGATTATTCAATCCTCTGGTCGGAGTAAAGCATGTCTTGGGTGTAAATAAGATGAACTTGCAGCGCTAGAGAATGGATGACGTGTGCACATTTGCCACGTAAGTAACGACAGAATAATGATAGGTTTGTAACAATACGACTGTGCTACAGGGACTCTTTATGTTCTTGGAAACAAGATTTCTTGCTTCGCCATAACTGACACGATCACTAAACAAAAAGTTATGGATTATAATGATAGAAAGAGATCTGCTGACATGTTGTAGACGAAACTTTGAAACATCCGGAAGAATCCTGGTGTAACATTATTATTCATAATCCATACTCTAAATAAACGAACTACGAGTCAAGCAAGAAACCTTCCGGCGTTTTCAGAGAACGTTTTAGAGAGGGCTTCTACGTTAGAATTACAGAACAGCAACAAATTCGCTAGTGATTTTAGAGTCGATAAATTTCTGGGAAAGGATTTTAAATAAACGATTGAACTCGTATGGTTATTAATCGAGGAATAAAATCTTTTTGGACCCTAGAGTTGAAGAGGTTAATATTTTAATGGTCGCGTAGGCAACCACCCGTGAGTATCTTTCCTAAAGCAATAGTTCTTGGGAAGAAGCTGTCTAGGTGGAAATTCTTACAAAATGAAATACATAGCGAATTAGGATGTAGAACTAAAGATTGGAGCTCATCTGCGCAGTTTCCATGTAAGTAACGACGGAATAGCGAGAGGTTTGTGACAATGCGTCTGGTGAAGACGCAAAAAATAAGTCATGAAAGACAATACCGAGGTAAAGATTTTGAACTTTACTCAGACTGGAAAGTGAGGATATCTCCAGCACAACAAAAAATGCTTTTGATTTGATCTGAAGGAGTCATGCTCTTTTTAGAGCTGTACAAGAAACCGGCCATATTTCCAGCATCTTTTGCGATGTATCTTAAACTTTAGATCTGGGGTCAAATTGAGACCTAATAGACGTCCAATACATCTATGCTGGATTAATGTTAGTTACAGTTTCAGAAAAAAAAATGATCTGGCTTGATCAGCCGTTTGGACCAACGCCAGTACGTTCAAATCCTAGATCATGGTGATATGTCACTTGTTCTGTCGACATCTTCCGAATAGTTCCGTCTCACTTGGATTAAATCGTGGTAAGGTATGACAAGGAGGCGCGGTGGAGTAATGGATAACGGCTCGGATTGAGGAATAGGAGAGCCCTGTTCGAATTCCTGACGAATCCATTACATTCACTTACGTGCTAATACCCTTGGGAAAGGTATTAATCCTCTTCTTCTCCCACTCCCAGGACAAACCAGGTTCTATAGCCTTGGATGTCAACTGGTCTACCGCAGAAAGAAATGGCAATCTACTGCGGGAAAAAAATCTGCCTCGTCAGTCATGTATCGAAAGATGCATGATCGCCTAAGCGTGTATCACGCATGACGCATAACTGATGGTATTAACATCTGTAATGTTATTGAACCTGATCTGATATTTAGGCTTCAGTCACTTTTTCGACGTAATGTAGCTTATGTCTTTTCTCTAAATACTTTTATGGTAATTGTTCTGAGAATCTTTACTTAAAATTTATGAATTTAAGTGCCTAACTAGAATAACGACAAGCTACCGTCATTTTGCAATTTAAATCGCTAGATGTAACCATAAGTTCCATGCTAACGGTTTCCTCTCTCGCACTTCTCGCTTGTGGAATTCCCTTCCGGATTTTTGCTTTCCAATAAACTTTCATATTCAAAAAATTAAATGCAATGTCAATCATTGTCTACCGTCTTCTTAATTTCCTGTTCTTTTATAGTTCTTTCTCTTTAATGTTTTTTTTATCAGATTCTTTCACACCCAGTAACCCTCTTCGTACATCTTAGTGGCTTTATTGCCTTTCTTGGAGTGAAATGATTAAAAAAAAACAATAAAACAATAACAACGGTGCCGCTTATTATCAAGCAGTTACGTCCCGGATGTATCGAGCATTTGACATATCGACCATTCGAACCGGTGTCTAATGGTTGGAATACTAGCATTCTAAACACTGGGCCAGGCTTATACATAGGCATAAATAGGTTCTTTTTTGACATCGTCCAAATATGTACAAGACGATTTTACCTATTCAAATTTGATGCCTGTTTTCTGGCTTTATGTCATCATTTGTCCAATATCACTGTCATTATACACTGCGAGATGAGGTACCTCGAGGCGATGTAATGGCTAGCAAGCTTGTCTTGCTAGAACAATTACAACTGAATAGTGAGTTCGATACTGTTATAGGGGAACACACCTATTCTATAGTTAATAGACTCTCCCACCTATAATAAGTAGGAGTAGTAGCAGTCGCTAAAGTCGGCTCAGTGAGTTGGTCTGAGTTCAGTCTGAAGTCGGACGACCAGCTGACCGGTTGAACTCTCTGCCTTCGAGCGGGGAGGAACCCGAACGAGGCTACACCGAAGGGCGGAGTCTCTTTCGGGGAGGCAAACCGACCCTGAACCCGTTTATACGGGTTAAAAGGGCATATTTTTGGCCGAGCTCGGAGATCCCACGTTAAACCGGCCTTGTGCCACATGATGCCCACGTGGGGGGGGGTGACTGAATACCGCTCAGTGAGTTGGTCAGTCAGTCGATGTCGGACGACCGTTAGTCGGATACTAAAGTATCAGCGACCACCACTAGATTTCTCTGCGTCATTACCTATTATATCAAGTTCCTAAAGTTTTGTACGTCGAATCTATTTTAGGACCGACTAAGCCTCCACTGTGAAACTACTCTACAACAGATACTTACTGGGTACCCCATGCTTTCGGCCTTGTGCCACATCCAAGCCACGCTTGGAAAATCACTAGGGCACCTCGAGGTGGTGTAAAGGTTAGCAAGTTTGTCTCGCTAGAACAATTACGACTGATTAGGGAGTTCAATCCTCACTAGGTACGCTTTACCTTCGGCCTTGTGTCGCATCCAAGCTATGCTTGGAAAATCACTATGCACTACGAGATGATAGCAGTGATTTTATTTGCCAACGAGCAGCATATAACATGATTTCATGCTATGTCAATCTAAACTTCAGAGAAATTAGCCGAGAATCGTATTGAGGGAAATAAATAAGCCGGACTGTTCGGTTGATGTATTTTGAAATATCTTAATATTCGTCTAAGAATATGGTGCAGGCAGTGGATTTATTTCTCTGTTCGTCACTAGGAAAATATCAAAATCCAAAATAAATAAATAAATTCTGGAAATCAGTCGAGAAAAACGGAAAGTTTCTCGAGGAAGCTAGATCTGACATGGCAGTCGACTATTGGATAATACACTATTTTGTTTTCCGCGTCTTCCTTCTTTTACTCCTTCTCACTTTAACTTCTCCATCTTCATCTTCACTTTTTCTTCTTTCTTTCTTTCTTTCTTTCTCTCTCTCTCTCTGTCTTAGTCACTAATGATCATATCTATATGTACATAAGCGGTTAAATAATCCCACCTTGTTAGTAGCTCCTTGTCAATCGCTGTCAAGTGTCTAGGGCTGCCGGGCAATTAACTTCAGAGATGTATGTATCACTCTTCATTAGAGAACCTTAAAAATAATAATAATTATATTAATAATAATAATAACAACACAAAGGCGTACATCTTTGTTCGTTACTCAATGGCGACTATTATTCGTTTCAGATTTCACGACACACTGTGTTTTCACCTCATTTAATGGTATCATTCTTCCTGTCGTCTGTATTTAGCAGTCCAAAGATTTGCATATTCAAGTTAAAGACAGGCACACTATACCCGTTCTTATTCGCAAGATAACGTAACTTTAAATCCATGCATTCATTATTCGCTAGTCCTTTGATACTTCCATATTCCCACTGAACTGCCGTCTAGAGTCACCACAAGCCATACACATTACATTTATTTTATCTTTACATATATTTTTGATGGCTTCTAATGCTTCTTCTTTTTTTTTTTTTACGCTCACGGCGCCTTATTTATGAATTATTTTGGTATCCTCAGGTCAAATAGTGGAAGGGGAAACGAGATATTGTGTTTCGCCAATCGACTAAATGAATACTCTACAGCAGTGAATATCACGCGTGGTTTACCTGATTCTGAACGCCGATCACAGGCGGCGGTGAGAATCATGTGACCACCACCGCAAGTAATGCAGACAATTCTCGTATCTTTAATAACCGATATTTTGGGGCTTCCGCCATCGAACGGTTCCCTTAAAATTTTACTTCTCAGTATTTAAGAGAAAATATTTCTCACACGGAAAAAAGAAATAGTTTCTTTCTTAATCGTTTCTTTTTATTACTTTTCCCCTTATTTTCCCAATACCTCACTTCAGCATTTTTTCTTCTTCAGAAGAAGAAAAAGGTATGTAATAATAATAAGAACAATAATAATAACAATAATAATAATAATAATAAAGTAGATTCTGTAGTAAATCAAAACAGAAGCCAAGAACCAACTATTGCAGCAAAAGATATGAAAAAGAAAGCCAAGGATAAAGCCCTTGAACAGATGAAACAACGCTGGCAAGACAAACCTCTGCATGGCCAATATCCAGAACGCAAATAAACCCAATGTTGATAAAGTTAATACTCATCGATGGTTACGAGCATCTGGATTAAAGTCTGAAACTGAAGGTTTTATTCTTGCAGCGCAAGACCAGAGTCTTTTCACTAGGAATTTTCAGGCAAATATCATACATAATAATGTGGATCCAAAATGCAGGTTCTGTGACAAATACCAAGAAACAATAGACCATCTAATCTCAGGATGTTCTATACTTGCCCAAATGAATATAAAAATCGTCACGATAGAGTGGGGCAATACTTACACTGGACAATGTGCAAACACTTTGGAAAATGTGTAAGCAAACACTGGTATGAACATCGGCCAGCGCCGGTTACAGAAATAGAAGATGTCACCATTCTATGGGATTATACCATCCACACAGACAGAAAATTGAAGCAAATAGGCCGGACATTATTGTCAAAAACCAGAAAGAAAAAAAACTTGCCTACTAATTGATATGGCTTGTCCAGCGGATTGTAACATAGCAACCAAGGAATTTGAAAACTATCAAAATACAAAGACCTGAAATTGAAAATAGAAAAATGTGGAAATTGAAAAAACAAGAATAATACCAGTGGTAATAGGTGCACTTGGAATTATAAAAAATGGAACAAAACAACACATTGAAAGAATCCCTGAAACCCCAGCTTAAGAGACATACAGAAAATTGTCTTATTAAGTACAGCACACACACTAAGGAGAACTTTGTCTATGTAACGCTAGCAACTTCATCGGAGATAAAAAAAAAAAAAAAAATTAACATGAAATGTGGCCATAACAACACACCACGACCTGCCTTAGGTCTTTCCGCAGACTTGGTAGGTAGTGTGTCCATAGCAGAAATCGAATGATGATGATGATGACAATAATAATAATAATAATAATAATAATAATAATAATAATAATAATTCCAAGAAGAAGAAGACGAAGAAGAAGAAAAATGAATGTGCGAAATAAGAAAAAGAAATCATAAAGTCAGAAGAAAAAGCATGAAGTAGCAAGGAGAATGTGTGACATGACAAGAAGAAGAAGAAGGAGAAAAAAGAGGAGGTGGAGGAGAAAACGGTGAAGTGCGAGGAAGAAGAATGTGTGGTAAAAAGAAAAAGAAGAAAACAAAAGAAAGAAGAAATTGTGAATTGTGAAGAAGAAACTGCGAAGTGCGAAGTGCGAAGAAGAAGAAGAAAAAGAAGAAGAAAAGAAGAAGAAAAATTGAAGATGGTAAAGAAAAATATAAATAGAAGATGTGAACTGCTAGAAAAAAATGGTGAAAGAGGAAGAAGAAGAAGAAGATGACAAGAAAAGTGTAAAGTAAGAGAAAGAAAAAGAAGTGCATCGAGAAGGAGAAACATTTTGAAGTGAAAAGCAGAAGGGTGTGTGCAGTCAGAAGAAATTATGAAAAAGTAGAGAATGTGTGACATGTGAAGAAGAAGAAGAAGAAGAAGAAGAAGGACAAAAACAAAATAAAAGAAGGTAATGAAGAAGACGTGAAAAGAAACGGTAGAATAAAAATGAAAAAAAAAGAGAAGGTGCAAAAAAAAAAAGAAAAGAAGAGGGAAGAGGACTAAAAGAAGAAAAAGAAGAAGAAAGCAAATAAACAGGAAGAAGAAATAGAAGTATTAGTAGTAGTAGTAGTAGTAGTATCAAAAGAAAAAGAAGAAGAAGAAAGAGGAGGAGGAGAAGAAGGAGGAGGAAGAGGAGGAGGAGAAGAAGGAGGAGAGGAGGAGAAGAAGAAGAAGAAGAAGAAGAAAGAGGAGGAGAAGAAGGAGGAGGAACAGGAGGAGGAGGAGGAGGAGAAGAAGAAGAAGAAGAAGAAGAAGAAGAAGAAGAAGAAGGACAAAACAAAACAAAACAAGGTAATGAAGAAGACGTGAAAAGAAACGGTAGAATAAAAATGAAGAAAAAAGAGAAGGTGCAAAAAAAAAAAAGAAAAGAAGAGGGAAGAGGACTAAAAGAAGAAAAAGAAGTAGAAAGCAAATAAACAGGAAAAGAAATAGAAGTATTAGTAGTAGTAGTAGTAGTAGTATCAAAAGAAAAAGAAGAAGAAAGAGGAGGAGGAGAAGAAGGAGGAGGAAGAGGAGGGGAGGATAAGAAGAAGAAGAAGAAGAAGAAGAAAGACGAGGAGAAGAAGGAGGAGGAACAGGAGGAGGAGGAGGAGGAACAGGAGAAGAAGAAGAAGAAGAAGAAGAAGAAGAAGAAGAAGAAGAAGAAGAAGAAGGACAAAACCAAAACAAAACAAGGTAATGAAGAAGACGTGAAAAGAAACGGTAGAATAAAAATGAAGAAAAAAGAGAAGGTGCAAAAAAAGAAGAGGGAAGAGGACTAAAAGAAGAAAAAGAAGAAGAAAGCAAATAAACAGGAAGAAGAAATAGAAGTATTAGTAGTAGTAGTAGCAGAAGAAGAAGAATAAAAAGAAGAAGAAAGCAAATAAACAGGAAGAAGAAATAGAAGTATTAGTAGTAGTAGTAGTAGCAGAAGAAGAAGAAGAAGAAGAAGAAGAAGAAAGAGGAGGAGGAGAAGAAGAGGGAGGAGGAACAGGAGGAGAAGAAGAAGAAGAAGAAGAAGAAAGAGGAGGAGGAGAACAACAACAACAACAACAAAATATGAGTCGTATAAAGAAGAAAATATATTGTGATGATAAAGAAGAAAACAAAGAAACATACAGAAAGAATAGGTTCATTATAATGCAAAATAAATTAGGATTGACTATATATATATATATTTAAACGTTTTCTTTCCTGGTTACTCCTTTCGTTAATGTCACACACTTAATTAAACACTTGTCATTTAATTAAACAATGTCCATAAAATTTTAAAAATATATATGTAAAAAAAAAAAGATAAATGTTTATAAAGAAAACTGATTAAAGGTCAATTTATTGAAAAAAATATTTTCAAATTTCCGAAGTGTTATATTTTTAATTGGAAAAAAAAAACCAAAAAACCAAACCAAAATAAACATTGGTCAAGTGTTCATACTTCAATCGATTCGATTTTATTTAATTTCGCACGTAATATTAATTTTCATTAATGCTATATTTTGGAATTTCCCACCCATCTCCGACAATTTTTCCTTCATTAAAAAAAATTAAAATTTGTAAGTCGACACAAGGAGCAATGAATAGCGGCTCGGATTGAGGAATCGGGGAGCCGAGTTCGAATTCCAGTCGAATTCATTACATTCACTTACGTGCTAATAACCCTGGGAAAGGCATGAATCTACTTCTTCCCTCCCCAGCTATGGGTAAATAGGAGAACATACCGGCTTCTGTGGCCTTGGGTAAGAACTGGTCTACCACAGAAAGAAATGGCAACCTACTGGGGGCTGGAAATCTGCCTCGTCAGTCATATATCTAAACATACATGATCGCCTAAGCGTGTATCACGCATGGAACATAACTGGCTGAAATCTACACAGAAGTGGCATCGGTGAGAACCAAATTTTATTAGAACGCTGCCTTTGCAATAGAACTTTGAAAATTTATTTTTATTTACTGCTACGAGGCGTAGGCCAATGGTTAGAATGTTGAGTATTTTAATGATTTCGAATTCTCATCGAAATGCATCTGTTGCCGTTGCATTATGTCACTCAAAACTAAGCTCTTATGATCGACCCTCAATTCATTTTCATTTTTAGTATCATTGTTCACCCGATACAAGACCCAAGAGCCATTCAAGGTAGAGGGTTACTAAATGAGGTTTTAAGGGCGTATAACAGATGAATATTATGAGGATATGTAGGATAGATAAAGACTGACGCTAGAGTTGAACAGGTTGTAATTGTAGTGATCGCGGTAGCATCTATTCCGGGAGTCTGTTTCACAACATAACATTTCAGGAAAAGAATTTGCCTGTGTGAAAATCCCTTCTCTCTCGTTTCCTTTCAATCTTCGCCATCTTGTAATCGTAATATTTCCCTTCTCCTCATCCCCTCCTCTTTCTCTCCCTCCTCTCATTCTTCTTAAACTTGTAATCTTAATTCTTCCCTCCTCTTCCTCCTCTTCTCGTTCTTCATCTTGTAATATTAATTCTTTCCTTCTCCCCTCCTCTTCCTTCCTCTCCTCTCGTTCATCTTCATCTTGTGATCTTAATTCTTTCCTCCTCCGCCCAATCCTCTTCTCACTCTTCTTCATTTTGTAATCTTAGTTCTCCCCTCCTTCTCCACTTCCTTCTTATTTCGTTGTTCTTCATCTTATAATCTTAATTCTCCCCGTCCTCCTCCTTCTCTCGTTCATCTTGTGATCTCATTCTCCCGTCCTCCTCTTCGCGTTTTTTCTTCATCTTCTAATCTTAATTTTATTCTTCTTCTACTCCTCTTCATCTTGTAATCATAATAACCCACCTTCTCTTCCTTTTGTCCTTGTTCATCTTGTAATGTTACTTCTTGCTCATCCTTCTTGCTCATCCTTCTGTTCTTCATCTTGTAATCTTAATTCGTCACTCTTCTTACACCTTTTATTCTTCCTCGTCTTGCAATATTAATTCTTTCTCTCCTCTTCCTATTCCTTGCCCACTTTCTTCTTTGTTACGTTTTTCTCTGTCTTCTCGTTCCAAGCATTACTTCATTTCCTTGTTTCCATTATTTCTCCTCTTTTTTCCTACTTCGACTATTCTTCGTCGTCTTGTAACGTTTTCATTTTCTTGACTAATATTTATCGTCTAAATTCTCTACCTTCATCTTCTTCACGATTTTCCTCCTACTTTGTCCAGTTTTTTTTTTTTTGTTTTTTTTTTAAATTATTTCACTTGTTCTACTCATCAGCACACCGCGCGGTTGCTTACAGAAGAGTACAGAAAAAGATAACAATATTCTGATCATTGCATTATTACTACCTTCGTTAAAAGGACCAGGTGGATTGCCAGGTTAGATATGCAGTGGTGTCATGGATAGAGGTCCGGAAGAAGAAATCGGAGAGCCGAGTTCGAATTCCAATCGAATTCGTTACATTCACTTACGCGCAATTATCCTTCGGGAAGTATGAATACATCTCTTCTCCTCCCAGTTATGGATAAAATAACAAGGCAGACTATGCCATATAGCCTTAGTAAGCAACCATCTAGGAAAAGAAAAATTGAAACAAGCCTGGATAAGTTTGGGCTCTGTTAGGTTATATTGCTCAAAAGTCATACCACTGCTATTGCGGCTGCTGCACGTTTGGTGCTCCTGCAGCTGTAATGGGTTATATGACTCGTGATCAGTATTTGCCTATATTTCTGAGATGAGGTATTATGTACACTATTCACATTATTCGGACTATTGTCCTCATCTTTGTTGCCATATTTATCACAACGTTTCGGCCATTGTATGCTCCGGCCGTCTTCAGGTGGCTCGAATACCGACATTCCAACCACCTGAAGAAGGTCGGAGTGTATAACAGCGGAAACGTTGAGATAAATATGGCAACAAAGATGAGGACAATAGTAATGTAATTAGTGTGACTCGTGATCGTGTCAGACTTACTTCGTCTAAACGAAGCACTACCGCTTTATTTCATGGGTTCGAATGCTAATCGTGACGAGTAGATTCGTTCCTTATTCATTTCCTTCCTTATTTAATTAGTAAGGTAAACATCTATAGAAAGTGCACTGATTGCTAAATCATCCATGGTAAATTTGCGTTCAGATTCCCACAGTGTTTCAGCTTTCTTGGCAGATCTTCTGTTATGATAATTTGGGGGAGGGGGCGATATTGGCAAAAACCAAAAGTGGAAAATGAGTGAAATCTGCTAGACCGTGTGTCCAGACACATCTGACAAACAAATTTAAAAGTCAAAATTTCTAAATTTTAAAATTCAGCATCTTCATATCATCAACGTTCCCTATCGGTACATAATTATAACCGACTCTCGCATCTAACATACATAATTCCATCAATAATTTTTTTTTTAATCCGATGAAGTAATTGCCTTCTACCAAATTCTCAAAATACACAGATCGTCGCTAACAAGCTTCGGAATGCACCACACCTGTAAATTGAACATTTTTCGGGGGCTATTATCCTTGCTTGCGTAATTTATCACGCGTTATTTTATCTCTTATCTTATGCTTAAAGTAAAGTAATTATAAACACTATTTACTTTCAAGGAAAAACAAAGCAAAACACATGCCATTAATAGCTGTCAGCGCCGCTGATAACACGTTAACATTTAGGTAGCTTTTTTGTGGACTTGACACATAACCCGGATGTTTGTATTGATTAGTTAAAACACAATCTCACCTTTGCTTTGAATGCTATTCGATCGATATCAGGAGTTTACTTATTTGAACTTTGCCTTGTCAACTGGTCTGACATCGATATTACTCAAGTATCGTGGGTTTTACAATCGGCTCTTTTGCTCTATGTACCAGAGGAAAAAAAAAGGAACTGATTTTGTATATCAATCAGTTATGTGCCATTGTGATACAAGCTTAGGCGACCATGTATCTTTCGATACATGACTAAAGAGGCAAGTTTTTTTTTCCGCAGTGGGTTGCCATTTTTTTCTGCGGTGGACCAGTTGCCATCCGAGGCAATACAGCCCAGTCTGTCCTGTTATTTACCCATAGCTGGGGATTTTTCTGTATATGGGTTTTTCTTAATGGTTATACATAAAACACTCGGTTGGTTGGTTTTGTTTAGCGGCATATCAACACCTTTATGGGTTATTTAATGACGAAATCTAAATAAGCTGAACACGATTTTATAGTTTCAACTAAATATCTTTTGAATGCAGTTGTCTACTTTCAACTACAGATAAAATGTATTGTTGGTCATTTTGTTATAAAATTTATTTTTAGTGTTTTTGCTTTAAATATGTTGGTAATTTTACTATAAGTATGTATTTTACTATAAATATGTATTGTTGGCAATTTGTTTATATAAAAATATACCGTTGTATTTTTGCAATAAAAATGTATTTTTATATTTATACAGTGTTTTGTTTTTGTTAGGGGTTCGCTATTTGACCATATCTGGGACCTGAACAGGTGCTACCACACCAAGTCGGGGTGGACATGAGAACAACACCAATTAAGGGTTGTTTTCATGATCTTCAAAGCTCCAATCTTGCGATCAGAGGCCTTGCTGCCGGATGGAGTTTATCGTCATACCCAAAACTGATGACACTCGCCATCCATTGATTATGTAGATGTTGGTTATAATTTTAAAAAGAAATCTTTTTCTTAAAACAGTTTTTCATGCAATTAAACTCCCCAAGCTCACTGTTAATGATCTGACTAGCATTGGTGAGAGTGTCCTTCCAAAACTTTTGTTTAAGGTAATTTGAAAATTCGACATCTTGATTATGTCATTATTTTCACTTCTAATCATATGCGCTAGATCCTTTAGTTTTTGTGTGGTTAGAACTCCTCAAGTGGTGTAGTTTTTGTTATTTGATAGAGCACTGCTTGTGTTTTTGTATTGCCAGTCTATAAGGTGTGATGAAGAAATGTCTTCTTTAAAACTTAAAGGAGTCATTCGCATTAAAACTATTTTAATTACTGAGCTGGGGGAAACGCTTCTATATAAATAATAGTTGAGATATTTATAAACGATTTCGATATTACGAGTGGCATCCACATAGAATGTAATATTTTGGCTTTGCAGCATCTTAAAATGCTGGACAAGTATTTAAATGAGTTTACGAGAAAAGTCTGTTTAAAGAGATTCAGACTTCTTGTTTTTGAACCTTACCTTTACAAGTGCAGACATATGTTTGCAAACTGTAGTTAAAACGTTAGAAACTAGATATTGTTGCTAATAAGCAATCAATATTTCTGGGTATGTTGAAATTTAAAACGGTGATTGTCTGGAATGCTTAGGGAAAAGTATGTCTTCTCGTCGTGTAATCTGACCACTGAAGGCTGATAAAAAAAAGTTATTAAATTTGAGAAGTAAATTTTAGAGAAATAGATAGATAGATAGATAGATAGATAGATAGATAGATAGATAGATAGTGTGTGAGAGAGTGAGAGAGATATGGAAATCCTATGGATTGAAAAGGGATATATCTACACGTGATTGAACTTGAATCCGCACGTGAGGAAATCGAAGCTGTAGTGGTCAGACAAACATACATGAAAAGATTAACTAACCATTGATAATGCAGTTAGCGTCATTGTCTGTTATAGTTTTTAAAAAAAGCTTTCCTCAATTTTCCTCAATCTCTCTTTCTCTCCATCCAACGTTTTTCGCCCGAGTATTGTTTTTTTGTTAATAATGCGTCTCTAAACTTGGTTCTGTGAATATGTTTATGTTCGTCGTGCTTAAATCGTAATTTCAGCATTCCGTTTAGAAATTGTAAAAATACTACGGATTTTTAAAATATGTAATAGATTTCTTTTTAAAAAGAAAGTCAAGACTTTTATAAAAAAGTTATTGCAAAAAAGTTTTCTGCATACTTGTAATTTTAAATTATTCTATTCTTCATTTGTGGAGACTATTTTTTTATTTTCTATAAAATATGAAAAAAAAATGAAACAGTAATTATAAAAACAAATGTCAACAGCTTTTCTTAAGAAAACATTATTTTTATTAACAAAATATTAATTTCACGTTTTGTCTTCAAAAACTGAATAACACGATCTGTCGCCGACAATTTTAGACTCCAAAGATTTTCACCCATTCATCCAGAGAAAACTGATTTAGTTATAGAAAATTGATTGATTGTATGGTAGAAATATCTTGCCAAGATTCCCCAAAATTATTTTACAGTCTGGAGTCAATGTAGGCAAGTTTATTACAGATGAAAAGTGGTCACCGAAATACTAAACAGCTGTCTTTGCAGAACGGCAATCATTACTGTCGCATAGAAAGGTCAACTCGCTTCGGTATTTTTTCGTAATAGATCATGTTTTTTTTTTTTAAAAAAAAAGGTGTAGCAGTAAGACTAGTCAAAATTTAAGCATTTTTCGTGTGCCCAGTTCAAATTCTTCAGATCGATTGCTCTTTAATGATCAGTTACCTTCTTTGTGACGTTTAAACCAATACGGTTTCGGGTTAGCTCACAGCGATTCGACATTGTGTTACTGGTTACGATACTGGTTAAACATTTGTGAAATATTCCGATAATCTTTCGATAGTTTTTTTTCATAGACTCTTTAACCGCTGAGACCGCCCAGGATTCTTTATTTTCTTGCAAACACTTTTTCGTGCTTCGCCATAACCGTCAGGATTCCCAAACAAAAAATTATGGATTATAGTGATAGATGGAGATCAGCTGGAATTTTGTAGAAGAAAGCTTTGAATCAACCAGAAGAATCTTGGTGTACCACTATTATTCATCAGCCATATTCTAAATAAGCTACCTTTACGAGTCAAGCAAGAAACATTTCGAATGTTTTAGAGAGCTCTTCAACGTTAGAATTACAAAAAAGCATTAACTTCGCTAGTGATTTGGGAGTCGATAAACACCAGGAAATGTGCTTTAAATATACAATTGAACTCGTATGAATATTAATCGAGGGATAAAACATTTTAGAAGTCTGCGTATAGTTCATTTAAAAGTACAATACAACCATTCGAACACAAAACACTTAATTCAGCAAGAAATCATCTTCGCAGTGTTTTATGGACGGAGTGTTTAATGCTTTCACCCACAGAGTAGGAGTTTTTTTCGCTCATAGCTTTTTTCTCAGTTATACCTCTATGTATGTTCTGACGATTTTTCAAGAACCAATAAACGTCCCTCGCAAAATATCTTTCCGGTCGACTCTTCAAATAAAAACTTCGTAAGAAATGATAGACTTTCGACGTCTCTTACCTTTGCTTATCTATTTCCTTCCACCTTCATTTCGTCTTTTTTTTTGTCTTTCGTTCGTTTCTTTTTCTGTTTTTTTTTTTCTTGCCTACTTCTTTTCATTTTTATTTTATACCTTGCTATTTTTCTTTCCTTCTTTTTTTTTTCAATCTTCATTCCTTTCTTCATTTCTTCCTTTTTCTCATTCTTCTTTCTTCCTTTCATTTCTTTCTTTCTTTGATTCCTAACTCCTCCCTTTCCTGGCTTCGTTCATTTCTTTCTTCCTTTCTTTCTGTTTGCTTTTCTCTCTTAATAGCACTATCCATTCGATATAAAAATAATTCAAACAATATTTTCATACTTCAACAATTGTATCTTTTCTACGCGCGTGTACAGATTGAATTGTTTTGGACCTACTTTCATTTCTAAAAGACCTAAAATTCGACTTTCACGCACAGTAAGAAAACATAGGACGGCAAATATCAACTTCGGTCTTATTTTACGATTACGGCCACCATGATTAAAATATTAGTACTTATTTTGTCTTAAAGTTTTAAGTGAATTTCAAAGATACTGTTTAGATATTTGTATATAGGTGTATACACCCCAAATTATGCAATTTTATTTATCTATATTTCGCCATCCTTGGGGATGCTTTACGTTTCTATCCACCTGGAATTTGGTGGTTTTCTGAGTGATGAATTGGTCTAAATAGTTTTTGCAGGCTTCCCGGAATTTGATGTTCTTCACATTAGCATAATTTTATAGGGATCGAAATGTGATAATCCGAATTTGCAAGGTTGGATGATCACGGGTAGTACATCCTAGCCAAAATGTATCAATTTCTGCCGGAAGAGACGTGGTATTTGGTCTTGTCCTGATAGAAGACGGCACCACTCTGACTGGATGACTCCGGACGATTTTCATCGATTACTGGTTTAATCGGTCCAACGGAAACAGGATTTGTCTGAATTCCAAATCTGAATTTGCGCATGAGTCTGTAATACAAAATACACTTCCAACCACACCAGCATTACTTTCTTCGGATGCACTGCGGCTTTTTCTCTTCCAAAGTCCTTTACCGCTCAAAATTGTTGTAAAGAATCCACTTTTCATTGACCCTTATCGTTCTCGTGACAAAATAGATCAACATAAAGGGTACCCAGTAAAAACGGAAAATTTATTATCACTATTTTATCTTTCAGCAATAATTGACCTTGAATAACCTTGAATAAAATTCTTGAATATTAATTATCTTGAATAAGGATTCGATTTTCGCGTAATTAACTCTGATTGGTTCTTTCATGATTGATTAATTGCTGCTTGATATTGTGGCTTGCTATTTAAAGGATTTTAGCAGACAACATTCGTCTTTCTGCCCTTCTCGTATGGCGAAACAACTCATTGATTTTGAGCGTCAAGTTATCGTACTTTTCAAAGAAGAACATCCGACATGGGGATTGATGAAGTGTGCAGAAATTCTTCCTGGATTTTTCAATCACATCAGTCGTCGCTAGTTTTTAACGGTCTTTCTGAATTTACCGCTTTTTTTTTTTTTTTTTTTTACTGGGAACCCCGTACTTGCATTTGAGTAGAGAATTGCGATGAAATCGTTGTAGTAGTTTACATATTCAAATGTTTACAAATGCCTTACAACGCTATAATATGAGAATTATCTCTTTTTCTGTGGGGATGTCAACGAACACTCGCACTAAAGATACTAGCTCGATAATACACGATCAAAAGTAACCACAGAATAGTAATCCGTATAGTGATCAGTATAGAGAAATAGTATAGTGAATAGTGTAGAGAATCCGTATATTGATCAGTATAGAGAAATAGTGTAGTGAATAGTTTAGAGAATCCGTATATTGATCAGTATAGAGAAATAGTGTAGTGACTAGTGTAGAGAATCCGTATAGTGATCAGTATAGAGAAATAGTGTAGTGAATAGTATAGAGAATTCGTATAGTGATCAGTATAGAGAAAATGAGATGCTTTTTCATTTGATTTTCTTTTATTTCTGTACAAACAGCCAATAGGTATGCGCCGTTTATGGGCATAGTACCCTATATTGGGGGTACTGTTCTCAAGAACTACAGAAGTTGAAATTTTGACCTGGAAAACCGAGAACACGCCAACAAAATCAAAAGGGCGATTAAAAATAATTCAGGTAGCATGACGTTGGGCACCGAAAAGTGTTATATAGGAATAAATTGTCGCTGCCGACACTGTAGTTTTAACATAGATCGCCAGAGAGCAAATACAGGCGATCCCATATTGAATTAGTAGATCACAATGGCAAAGGAAATATATATACATGGGAATTATCGTAGCGTCTAACTGATAACTATACCTGCTCTATACTCTACTAATATTCGGGTTATTATTTCTATTCTATCCTCTATTACAATACGGATCACTCTTTCTACACTATGCTCTATATCTATATTATTCACTACACTATTTCTCTATATGCTTTTCAGTTATCTGTTTGGATTGGTATTGCTTTTATGTCCATCGTCTTTTTCATGTTGAATTATATATGGTCTATGTTAATAATGTTTTATGAATATGTCCTGAAGATGGTCTATTAGACCGAAACGTCCGATATTGACATTAAACATTAAAACAGCATAATCGAATATTAGGATTTTCGTTTGTTTTTTCAGTATATTTTTCTTCATACTGTCGGATCAATATCCATATATTTGCTTATATATATATATATATGCAATTTCTGACAATTAACCTGTAGGAAAAGACAATATGTATAAATTTATATATACTATTTACATTATTCGGACTATTGCCCACATCTTTTTTGCCATATTTACTGCAACGTTAAGTTTAGAAGTCTCAGAAATTCATACGCAGATGTTCTTAAGGAAACATGGCACAGTGAATAAAGGCGTAGTTCCAGCGACAGGACTCTATAGGTTGTGTGTTCAATACCTGGTTAAGGCAGTCGAGAACTTGGAGAGGTGAATTAACTGACGTAGAAGACATCAAACAAAAGGTTCTGTTCGCCATTTCAACCACCTGAAGGAGCTGAAACGTGATAAATATGGCAACAAAAATGAGCACAAAAGTCCGAATAATTTAAATAGTTTGAATAATGCCTCATCTCAGAAATATTGGTAAATTTATATATGTATCAGAATTCTGTTTTCATTATTATTCTATTTTTATTATATATATATATATATATATATATATATATATATATATATATATATATATATATATATATATATATATATATATATATATATTATCAGAATCTATGTTTTTAGCTTCTTGCAGTTATAATTGCCTATCGCATTTTATATTTTTAATACATCCAGCCACTCTTCACTTAAAGAACGGGTTGTCATTAAACAAGAAGTTCTACCTGACCTTCGTTTCAGATGTATGTGTGTTTAATGGGTCTGTTTCAGTCAATTTTGGATTGATTTAACATCACTTTTCCACAATTTCTAATATTTCTAATATATTCCTCAATACTTTAGTGTGATGAATAATAAACGTTATAAGCAAATTCTAAAATCAACTCTATATTCCGTATATTACTTAGGTTTGCAGTAGAAGTCATATTTTATTATTATTATTTTTTCACTTTGAATGAAGAGTAAACAATTACGATCAATGTTTTCACATACCAAATGGTTGGATTTTTTAACAATATTTTATTTATGAGGTTTTATATCTGCTCGTAAGTATGAGTGTCAGTATTCAGATTAAAATGAGGAATTTATTTTTACATGCACACACACACACACACACATACACACACAGATCCACGTTATGTGAATTGTGAATGAAAGTTTACTTTGAGCCTGAGATGAAGCTCTCTTTGTAGTTGCTTATTTGTGTGACTCTCTCAAAATACGAATTTTCCTTATTTGCCCGGAGCAACTTTCAACTGTGATATAATCTCTTTATGATAGAATATTGCCCATGGCTCAAATGTTCAGTACATATCAGTACAGATCATGGTCATTTGACATAAGAAACAAAATGCTTACCACTTTCTATTTTTATATTTTAAAAATCTTCTTACTTATTTTTATAGCCAGTCTTCGCATTATTTTTCCTTTCTTCGATTATTCTCTTGCTTTTGAAATTTTCTTCTCCCTACCCTCACCACACGTGGCCGATTGATCGTCATCTTCATGTCTTTACTCACATCTTTTTTAACATTTTTTTAAAATGATTTTTATGGTTAATCTCGATATTCCTAGTCATCAGTTTTTTTTTTCTAATACTGTTGTCTTCTTTTCTCATTTATGTCTTTCCAATTCTTCTCTTTTTCTTTTTCCGCCTCTTCTTTCTTTTCGTTTCTTTTCTTAATATTTTTTCTTTTTTTTTTCTTTTCGTTTTTTTTTTTTTTTTATCTTTTTTCTTTTCTTTTTCTATTCTTTTCTTCCTTCGCCGCCTTTTTGTTTTCTTTTCGAAATTTCTTTTTTCATTTTTTTTCTTTTTTTCTTTACTTTTCTAAATATTTTTTTCTTTTTTCTTTTTCTTTTTCCACCAGCCCTTTCTTTTTTTTCTTTTATTAATTTTTTTGTTTCTTTTCTTTATTTCCTTTTTTTTCTTCCACCCACTTCTTTTCTTTTCTAAATTTCTTTTGTCTTTTCCCACATCACCTTTCTTTTCTTTTCTTAATTTCTTTTCTCTTTATTTCTTTTCTTTTTTCTTTTCTTTACTTTTCTTTTTACGCTTCCCCTTTCTTTTCTAATGTCTTTTTTCTTTATTCTTTTTTCTTTTCTTTATTCTTTTTTCTTTTCTTTTACTGTCTTCCTTTTCTTTTATTTATCCCTCATTCATTTCTTTCATTCCTATCTTCCAATTTTTTTCTTCTTTTGCCGATACTTATATATCATTCATTTTCAGTTGAATTTCATTCATGTTCCTGCAAGCTATTTCTTTCTTTCCCTTCCTGTCTTTCCCGACTTTCTGACGGCAATATCACTTGGAAATATCGGTTCTAGTACAACCACCGAAGTTAAGCAACATCAAGACTGGTCAATACCTAGATCACGTGTCGGCAACCTTTTGGAGACAGCGGGGCAGTCAGCTATGTCTCGAATGAAGGCCATGATATCAAATGTACTATAATAAATTGTCACGACCACATTCAGAAGGATACCTTGATCTGGAGGTTTAAAGAAAAGCAAGGTTCCTCGTTTTACTGCTGGAATAACAATATAATAATTAACACAATCAATAAAAAATGCAAATTTCTTAATACCTGGTGGACCGGACAAAGACCCTTCCGTACCGGATGTGGTTCAGAGGCCGGTGGTTGCCGACCTCAGAGCTGGATGAATCACCGTTTGGAAATACCAGTTGCTGTAAACATGGATATGCGATTTGGGTAATGGATAACAACTCGGAATTTGAAATCGGAGTGCCGGGTTTCAGTCCTACATGGGTTCTACATTCAAATATCATTGGGTAAGTTAAGAATCCACCGCTTCTCCCCCAAATTATGGGTTAGTTAGCAAGACTTGTATTAGTAAATTATTATTTCCCCAAAATTCTTACAAGCTAAAAGTATTGGCTGACTTTAAATAACCTTGAAAAGGATGGTAAGCCGAAAGAAACAAATCACTTAAACTTTCATTTGTTTCCTATCCATCTTCTAATTATTTCTTTATTTTGTCGATATCTGTATGATTCATTTTCAGTTAAATTTCATTCTTAATTCCTGCTAGCTATTTCTTTTTTTCTCTGTTT